>OOFE01045485.1:0-19627 GCA_900323365.1 Monocentris japonica | reverse complement strand
TCCTAAACCTGACACGCCCTCTTTTCAGGAGGCAGTGGTGGATCCTGGAGGGTCTAAGCCAATCTCAGAGGCAGTGTCATGGAAATTTGGGATAACAAGTTACCAAAACTCAGCAGTGGTCACAAGGGTAGTACTTAGAGGTCCACAGTGGCAAGATGCCAGGGATGGATGAGACCCATCCTGAAAGGCTGAAGGCTCTGGATATTGTTGGGTTTGTTGTGGTTAACACACCTCTTCAATGTTGCGTGGATTTCAGCAACAGTGCCTTTGGATTAGCAGACTGGGGCAGTGGTGCCTATTTTCAAAGAACGGGACCAGAGGGTATGTTCCAATTATTGAAGAATCACACTGTACAGCCTCCCTGGGAAAGCCTATTCTTGCTGATGGTTTAGACTAAGATTCAGGAGGAACTATGCTGATTCTGTCCTGGTGACGGAAAAGTGGACCAGCTTTTCACCCTCTCAAAGCTCTATGCAGACACGCCATGCAACAGTAAAATGAAAAATTGAATAGGAGCACTGGATATGACAATAATGATGATAATCATCTTCTTTTGCATTTCAAAACTGAGCCATTCATTTATTATGATAGATAAGAAAAGAGCAATAGCCCTAATTAATAGTTTCTACAAGCTCATATATGCACAAAAATACATTGCTTGAAAAGCCACACATTTACAAATAAATGAATTCAGGGTGGGGGGGGCCGCAAACTGAAAAACCCATGCAGATGAGCCTCACAGCCAGTCTTTGTGCTCTTGATCTCATAATGAAAATGTTTCCAAAATTTTCTCCATTGGTGTGTTATCAGTGCGGATCAGTATTTTGACGTGCTATACAAACTGGGAGTTGTTCCTATTCAAAGATTTATGACCATTAATATGCAACTTTGGATCAGTTCAAAGCCAAGCACACAGGAAACTAACACAGTTTGTATAGTCTTATATAATGACTTTTTTTTCCACACACACATATTCCCTTGTCTATCCTATAACTGGTAAAATACAGTACTTCAGATACCTTACCAATAGAAAGCATTCAAATGCACTTTGGCCATCCATACATTAAACATGTATCACAAAACTGCTCATACACATTAAGAGATCCTGCCCAAATGACATACCATACTTCTGCTGTTCATAAATTGCTCTAAATAGAATCGTTAATGGAAGGACAGGGTGTACATAAAGGTCACAATAATCTAAAAATAATAATTTGCTCTCTGGGCAAATGAGAGGAATGTTCTGTCAAAAAACATAACTCTAAATGATCATACACTCCAGCAGTAAACCTTCACACATGTAGTAATGTAATTAAAGTAATTCACTCAAATTTGTATAGTTAATGTTTGATTCAGGGAGGTAAACTTGGTGTGTTAAAATCTAGTTAAAACAAAAACAGGCCTGTAATAGCTTTAGACTTACATCTGGGCAAAAGTGGTATAGTTGTTCTATTGTACCCACCTATCACCATGTAAGAACAAATTAATACCATTCAGATAAAATAATTCAAAAATCCAACAAGACTGTGGGAGTTTTAGAGACATTTCCCGCCGCTTCCCTAATAGTGGAAACTTTACAAACCATAACAATGTCACATTCCTCTTCTACAGTGTGTCATATTGAACCATTCTGAATTTGTTGAAAGCTGCTTATGTTCAATAATTCAGTTATCAGTCCCCTTTCTGATCCCCTGCTAAAATGTCGGCAATTACATCTTTGCTGCCTATGGATGTGGAGGGTAAACAGCATCCCAGGGTATAGCCATAGTCCGTTATCTCTACACGAAGAACTGACTAAGCAGGTTAGCTATGCCTAGCAGGATCAGGAAACTGTGAAAGAGGGCGGATGTCCAGCGGAGCGTCCCCTGCTGCCTCAGGGAGATCATATGGACCATGGCAGGGAAGACAAATACTAAGGCCAAGCCACATGTTGCACCAGAGTACCTGCAGGGGGAGACAGAGAGCTACCATCATTAATACAGACAATACAGCAGCATCCTCATGTCAGCCAGTGCAACGTTAGAGCAGCAAAATACAGGCTTCCAGGTGGCTGCTACACCAAGAAACTGTAACGTTAACCTTATTTATTTTATTGTAAAATTTAACCCCTTTACGTCACTCGGGGTAAGTTGCCACACTACCAAAAATGTGTTCAACATTTTCGGATTACTGTTACTCAGATGTCATATTTATGTATGTTTGTATTTAGAAATTCTGGACATTGGTTTCCTTTCAAACTTTTTTTAAACTTGTCTTTCTTGCTAACAAAGCTGAGACCAAGTCCCTTCAGTAGATCTCAATGGGACTTACAGTCCAGTTCTTCTACCTCTACTGAAAGCCTGCAGATTCATTTAGAATTTATTGGTAAGCATAAACTACATCACATTACAGTCATTTAGCAGACGCTTTTATTCAAAGCGACTTACAAGTTTTATATAACAACATATTCTGGACATGATACATTAAGAGATATGGGGACTGACTTTGGTGAGTTTGGTTGCTGACAAATACTGCATTACCAAAAGCCTAGGTCACACTAGATGATTTTAATGATGATTATAATGCTAAGTGGGGTGAGTCAGGGCACTCCTGAAGTAATAATGGGTTCCATACTTGGTCAGACATGATTTCTTTCGAACATATTTGATTTTTTCAGAAATAGTCTGGTTGGGCTTGTTCAGTGCCAAGTGGACCAAGACTCACCAAGACTGAAATCAGTCTGTGGCAACAGCCAAGAGAATTCATGTTTAACAACAGCCCTTCACATAGTTTACACCAGTAAGATATATAGCTATACAATTTTGCATGGACGAATAAATCCCATACAAAATGGCAGCATGTCTGCATCAATCCACGAGTACAGTTGTGAACCCTTTTGAATTACCTGCATTCCTGCATAAATGGCTCCTAAAATATGGTCTGACCTCGATCTAAGTCAGTGATTCCCAAACTTTTTTGTTGTACCCCCAACAAAAATGTTTTGAGATTTCCAACTTCTAAGTGAGTACCTCCTCCAAGTTAGGCATCAAAACTTTAAAAGTTTAATTCCTCTGTGAATAAGACTGTATACAAGCTGACACAACATTCAATCACTTACCCTGTGAGAGGGGTGAGCCTGGACTGAGATCAGGTTTAATGGGTTTCAGTTTCATATAATTTTTTTCCACACAGTCTGTTATGTAAAGTCCAAATCCAGACACAAAGTGTGCATTCTCGCATAAGTACATTGTCGCAAATGGCATGAGAGTTTTCAAAGCACGTTCTGACAGGCTGGCTGCTCGGGTGCGTAATGGTATCCAGAAATCTGCCAATGGCTTCTAGCAAAACTCTACCAGAGTCCCTATGGTTGTGATGCCAATTAGTGTCAGGTGCACAGGCGGTTCCAGCACTGCTATCGATGCTAGCGCTAGTAGCGCCATCGACAGCTGTGCTCACAAGAGGAGGGAGCCGGCAATGAGGTTGTAGCTGCGGGGAAATGGAAAAAATAGTTTGATGTAATGTTACAAAGCCAAATTAAAATTTTTTTTTTTTTTTGAGTGGACCTGTAGGCAATTGTTTCTTTGACTGAGGCGCCCCTCCCTTTTCTTAACCATTTTTCCATTTTCAATTAGCAACTTTATCTTATTTTGAAGCTTTCTTCTGTTTGTTTTGGAGATGCGGTGAAGCTATGCGCGAGACTGTTTCCCCAAGAGATATCGTGACAGGAGAGAGTGCAGGGTGTTTACCCACTAGACCCATTAGATTTTAGATTTTTGTTTGCCCATTAGATATATCTTTGCAACTAGGCTCTCTGCATCAAAAGAAATTTCATAGGACCTCCGGGAGAAGAGTTGAGACTCATAAGGCCGGAGAGACCTCATCAGTCTACTGCATACAAATGGAGAAAATTCAGTGCCATTGCCACTCTCCCTAGGAGTGGGCGTCCAGCAAACATCACCGCAAGAGCATGCCACATAATGGTGAAGGAGGTGACTAAGAACCTAGGGTAACAGCTAAGGATCTGCAGGCATCTCTTGAACTTTCTAACATCTGTGTCCATGAATCCACAATAAGAAAAACACTAAACAAGAGTGGTGTTCATGGGAGGATACCAAGGAGGAAACCACTGCTCTCCATGAAAAAACATTGCTGCTCGTCTCAAAAGTTTGCCAAAGATCACCTGGATGTTCCATGAAGCAAATGAGATGGCAATAGGGTGCAACACTATATTTAGAGGAGAAAAAACAATGCATACCAGCAGCAAAACCTCATCCCAACCGTGAAGCGCCGTGGAGGGAGCATCATGGTGCACATGATGCAAACACATGGTGTTTATCTATTTTTATGACTTGGATGAAGATCAGACCATATTTTAGGAGCCATTTATAATGCAGGAATGCAAGTAATTCAAAAGGGTTCACAAACTTTTTCTCACAACTGTATATAATAACAGATAAAGTGAAAGAAGGATCATACAAAATTCTTCACTGTTATTGTAATAATGTCACTTCAAAATATTTGTAATGTAACTGTAGCCTCTGTATTTACAATGTACTGTTCTGGGAGAATGTTTTCGAATGAATTGAGCAAAGTGTGATTCATGTGTGTGACGCCCCATCTTCGTCCCGTCATGTAGTGTGAACAGCCTCCCGATGGGACGGCAAGCAGACTGGCCATTCAGTCTGTACTGCCCTGGTTGGGCAAGATTGGAAGATCCTGTACTCTGACCTAGGCTTAACCAATGACCCCTAATAGCAAGTGAGAGCAGGTCTCATCTAAAAATGTTGAAGATTTTTGACTGCTGGACTTTGACAACAGATTCAGACTATGACGGAACTTTCTGTGTATTTTCTGCAATACTCGGTATTTTATAATCTAGTCATCTTGTTTTTGTCTTATGCCAACTTCAATGTTTTTAATTATTTTAGTTACAAAGAAAAAACATTAATTTTTGTCTACCCTCAATATGCAGAATTTCTGGTTAGGAGTAGTCATGTGTTTCAAAAGTAGATCAAGTTGCCCACCCCTGCACTATGTTGTAGATGGCAAACAAACAACCAGGAAACTGTTCTATTAAAAAAACTGTTGAATTATACAGGTAGTCTGTGTAGCACACCCTGGTGTCAAATATGAGCAGCTCAAGAGTCAATGAATACATGACTTTAACTTTTATGTTGTTACTATGGATCAGCCAGTTGGATAGAAAGCAGTGACGCTCCTAATATCATGAATCAGTAGAAAAAGCCAGTATTGAAAACATAAACTTGCGCAGGGAAAGAAGCATTTCTTGGCTTTTCTTGTGGAATAAACAGGGCAACACAAGATACTTCTGAGCACATTGTAGTCATTCAATTGTTCTAAATGGACTGATTTATATTATAATTAATTAATGGGTTATCAGGTGTTTATATTTGAATAAGGGAACAATTTTAAAACGGTGTTGACTTAATGTACCGTATGATGGATCCAATGTTGGGATAAAACCTGGCCATGAGGACACCAGCTCCAACAATTAAGATGTTCAGTGTGAGCACATGGAAGAAGCTTGAGAGAGAAAATGAAATGAATTATGTAATGCTCATATAGGATGACTGAAATAAAATTAACTACACAAAAGATTGCACAAACATATGGACAGTTTAACAGCTCATCTTTATATACATGACCTATCACAATAGATGCCTTCACAAAAGGGATACTAATTTGTGAATCTTCATTTTCAGGGTAACTGCAGGTTTCAGAAAGCCAAATTTAAGTTGAACTATTAAAGTCTTTTTAATGCTACCTGGAATTGAATTTTGAATTGACCAATTTAATGACCAAAACAAAGAAACAAAGCTGGCAAAGCCAGTCTCTCGTCATATAGTGAAATTTAAATAATTTTAATACTTTTTAAGGCCTTAAGTTTAGGTCATTTATTTTGTGACTTTTTCAGACTCTAAGGACCTGCAGATAGCCTGATTTGTTTTAACACAAATTTAAAAAAAAAACTGAGTCGGCTGTGCAGATCTACTTTCACAAAATAGTGCTGATAAGAACTTGAATCATAATGCCCTTCAAACACTTTAAGTGCGGTGAAGTTACCTGGGGTAGTGGTTGCCAAAGATCTGGCCCATCATCTGGACTCGTACCAGGTATCCCAGCAGAGGGTAGACTGTGGACATCTGGAATAACAGGCAGGTCCGAGCCACAAACACCATCACATCACTACTAGGGAAGTTGTCTAAGAAGTTCTGCAGGGAGAGAGGAAAGCAGACAGTGTATAAAGGCTAAGTGAGGTTTGTTACAGATGGCAGTTTCTATAGTTCCCTTAGGCATTTCTCTATGACTGTAAACAACTGCATGACTTCATTTAAACAACTGTACAGTCAGATCTCTAGTTACATTTCATCAACTCTTAGGGATGTGTAAAAAAAAATTAAATATCATAGCTCACAATAGAGAGCATGGTCTATTTTCATCTCTGGCCAACTACAACTAACTACACATCTGGCTTAAAGGATACTCTATGCTCTTCTATTAGCATACAACATGGAACTTGCTCTGAACACCTGTAAGGCCTCTACCGCTTGAAGTTGAGTCCTATCCTTTATTAATCACTTAATGAACAACTGCTTCTAAAATTCCTTATTTGGGTTCAGGCTTCAGAGCCAACCTCTTCAGTGCCACATAATGTGTTCACTGTGCCACATGCCAGGTTAGCCTTGTTAAATGTTACATTATCAAATAAGACCTTTATTCTAAATGACTTTATTGTGTTGCATAATTTGGATACTTTTTATTCCTCACTGAAACCTGGATGAATGTTGCCAACTCACTGAACCGTTTCCTCGAACTTATGGTTCTTTAAACTCCCCCAGGCTCAACGGCTAAGGCCTTGCTCCAGTTTTAAGAGTATTAAAATACATTCTTATGCTTGCTGCTGAGTGTGACTATTCCATCTTTGTGTTACTTTGTGTGCTGCCTTTGACACCATTGATCACACCATCATGATTGGCTGAAGCATTGAGTTGGTATATCTGGATGTGCCCTTCATTTTGTGTTCTACTGACATTTGAGATGCCCCATTATTAAGGGTTCAAGCCAATAGGGCTGAAACCCTATAATTTTTGTGCTGATTTATTAGAGGCTCAAGCCCGTAGGGCAACCGGGAAAAACCTCAGTTCTGTTCATCCTCACTCTCTTTCCCCCACATTTCTGAATAAAAGACTGTTTAATACCACTGTCACACCGGGGGCAACCCCCTGGGAATGACCCATGTCAGGCGTTTGTGTGAATGGGGTCTGCATGGGTTATCAGATGTGGGTCTGCGACCCTTCTCCCGACCAGGGAATAACGCGGGTCAGATGCTGCTCGTCTGCAGCATGAACGGGGGGACATGGGTTATTCAATGGACGGGAACCTCATTGGTTAAGATCAGAAGTGCATTAGTATGCCATAACAAGCTCTTAATACAAATGCAAATAATAAATCCTAGAAAATCTAGTACTGGCTGACCAAACACAAAGTCATTCGCCCATGTTGATTCTAGAGTGTAAACACACTTTGAAATGTCTGATTTTAATGATGTCCATCTTGTTCGTCCCTGCATACAGATGTAAATATGGTGACACGGGTCTTGCGCGGTCTGGTCTGAATGGTGGACGTCCTGAGATAAACCCGTAACAGTAATGTGGTCTGAATGGGTCCAATGTGGTAATGACCCATGTTTCAATAGCCTGTGTAAACCCCGGGATTTGTGTGTGAACTATTTTTTCTGGGACTTCTTCCTTGTCTTCATAGAGTGCCTGAGGCTGGTGGTGCCGGCCAGGTTAGGCTACCTTCAGCAAATTATGTAGGCTGGCTAAGTCAACCACTCTGTTAAGTCTTTTCAGTCCTTTTCTACCCATTTCTCTGTCTATGAGTCTGAACTAGTTAGACCTGTAACTTCATTTGATGGTTGTTTGTGATAAAGGGCTATATAAATAAACTTGACTTGGATGTGAAAAAGTGTGATGATTGGCAAACCAGTGTTCTGTGTGTTTGGCCATTTAATGTGGAAAAAAATGTCATTTTGCAAAATTGCAAGTTCTTGCAAATATTTCAGGGATTGGATGAAACTGACGGTTAAATTCCAGACTGATTTTGCAACTGCAAAATCCAACATTCCTCAAGGAGCTGCCTATGTATCATGAGATTTATTATGAGGTCCTAAGCAATACCCAGCTCAAACAACAATGAATTGTTCAAACAGAAGTTTGATTTTAGAAGCTAGTGATTTGATGACTGTTGTCCTCTTGTCCCTCTCACTGGACTACTTCATCCAAAGCAGTAGAGGAAAGGACATCTCAAAAAACAAAGTGAAAGTCTTACTGGTTCAATGCAGTCTTTTTGCAGTGGAGGTGTGGGAAAGGCTGCAAAGATCAACACTCCCACATACAGGTAGGTCAGCCCAACTAGAAGATAGGCCACAGACAGGTCCCGCACCTGGAAGCACAAAAATATTCATCTTTACAATTGAACTTAAGCAGGTTAATAAACCATGAAGGGGAGGTGAAGTTCAACAACATCTCCCCCAAGCAGAATGTAGTTGGATATTCTATTTGGAGAACTTTTTCCTTCTTGTATTTTCTGGCTGCGCATTTTCCTATGTATTCCTGTATCATGGATTGTCATATATATTTTCTGTATCAATCAGAGGAATAAATATTTCACCTACTGCGTTATTTATGCTCTTGTGAAATGGCTAACTAGACAGTTATACACAAAGGCAATACCTGGCTTTAGTCAACATCAAGAAACAATTTTGTTGAAAATAATTTTCCTTTCACAACCTAGTCCGACCTATAGCTGCTGTTTGAAATTCTGTGACACACTGTTAAAAAGTAAAGTTGTACCTGCTCTGGTCCACCTTATAACCAAGTAAAACAAAGCCTGTAAGTCGCTTTGGATAAAAGCGTCTGCTAAATGACTGTAATGTTATGTAATGTAAACATTCCATCAGCTCTACATGATATTGTAATAAGTCATTCACAGACATCATCACCTCTGGAGATAGATGCGTTTGTCATTAGAGATACAATGCTCCCTGCAGGTACGTGGTAAATGTAAGAGGAAGAGCAAAAGCCATGTAAAAGACAATAAAAGAATATCAGCGGAAATTACCCCTGCTCCATAGTGCTATTTTTAGTGGCATCAGCTATGTCAAGAGAGCAAGGAATATAGGCCTAATGATTACCACGAAGACAAAGACCACACCAACCACACCAACGTAGCTCTGCTTCTTCTGGATGCGTAAGTAGGCAAATGTTTGTTGGTAAAAGAACTTGACAATTATTTACATTTTGCTAAGGCAGACCAGAGTCTGGTAATGTTTCTTCCACTGCTCTCATATCTGATTTTCTTTATGTGAATCAGTAGAACAAGTGTTTTGACACGTTTGCTCAGTCAAGAGATCCATTGTATATTCCAAGTGATGTTCGCTCAATTGCCTCCCTTCCCCACGTGTTCCCTTTCCCTTCACTTATTGTATTGACTGGAGGTAGAGCTTGAGGAATGCAAAGATGGCCAGAGAAGACATGATGGGTAAGTAGCAGATAACAATTACAGCAATAGAATTTGTTAAAGAGCAATTTTCATTTCGTCCATCCAAATCCATTGATGTGTACAGGCGTACCTGTGTTCCATGTGCAACACTACTACAGTTTTGGGATTTTTGGTCTGGTTGACCCACTGTTCACATTGTCTTTTCTCCATCTCCACCACCCTCTGTATTTCCCTCTAGCACTCCTTCAGCCTGCATGTGATAATCTACTTGGTACAGTGATGCATGAACGTGATCGGCGTTTGTGTGAAGGGGTCTAGACAGAGTTATTAGAGGCAGGTCTGCGACCATGCTACAGACCTGGGAATAACCTGGGCGGTGTGAACGGGGGGACACGGGTTACGATATGGATGTGAACCTCATTGGTTACGATGAGGCGAATTAGTGTGCAAGCCAGTTGACAACAAGGACCGTTTCAACAACGAACAAATACACTGAATAACAAAGAAGCAAAAAAAGTCACCCCCTGACTCACTTCCCTCTCTGAATGATGATGCTGCCTTACAAACAGTGGTGGACTATAAGGAGAAAAACATGTGGTCTCATCGTGGTAGTATGTTTGATGGCCAGCTGTGGCGTCATCCTGATGGCTGTGCAGTGGCTCCCTCATGTTTGTTTTCATGTTTTGCTCATATGACTCATGGCATGACTCATTTGAGCAAAGGGGGGATGATCAAAATGACTTTTCAAGACTCCAAGTTTTGCAGTAGTAGCTAACAGCTCTGAAGACTGTTAAGGCAGGTCACCCCCCTGCCTGGGGTCCATTTGTAAACATGCAAATTGATTGCAAATTGATTGTAAATGCCTAATGCAATGCCTAACTTGAATATGTGCTTGTTATTGTTGATATGTTTTCAAAATGGACTGAAGCTTTCCCATGCAGGAAAGCAGACGCTGTCTCAGTAGCAAAAATACTGCTGACCCACATCATTCCTGCATCAATAATGCAGAACCTCTCTAAGACATTAGGATGTACTCTGCATTTCCACAACCCATATCATCCGCAAAGTGCAGGGGCAGTGGAATGACAAAATGGAGTGCAAATTGGCCAAATTGTGTGCAGACATAGGACTGAAGTGGCCAGAAGCACTCCTAATAACTCCGATGGCTATAAGAAAAACGACAAATTGGACTACAGGCCTGCATGAAATACTGATGGGGAGACCTCTTTTGCAGATGGAAGCTGTACTAAAAGAAGATGAAAACCTGTGCCACACGTTGTCCAGGAGATTGGGTCAACGTGAAGAGAAAGAGAAAGAGAAAGACTTGTCGGACAGCACCATTCCAGGTGATGCGGATCACCCTGACTGTGGTGAGGTGTGAAGGACAACAAATGTTGAGCTTTTGTTCTTGATTGTAATAGATAGTTTACCATCTGGAAACTGTAGCCCAGGGCTTCCAAACCACAGGGCAACATTTGCTACCAGGCTGCGGCCCACGAAAATATTCAATATTCTGGTTGTGATGCGATGGTAATAATGGATAATCGATCAAATGTCTGTTATCCTGAGACGGATAAGGTTGTAATGTTCACGCAACTGTGTGACATAGAAATTGAGTGACCATTTCCCCAGATACTGAAGGTTTTCAACTCCTGTGAATAAAGTTTGTTTGCAGTACGTGGGTGTTGTCCTAGAAACTGAGTGTTTCTCTATTTGTCTTCTTTTGTCTTGTGATTTGTCTTCCAACACTGTTTTGTCTCTTCTTACGACCTTATTATGACCTGAGGTAAACCTGAAGGGGCTTGTGTAACTTGAAGGTATAAAGATCCTGCTTTAGAAACACATTAACTATCTGGTAATCTTAACCACTTTTTAAGTGCATGGAAGGTCTTTTTGAACACCTAACGAAGATTAAAGATAGGTCTAATAAGTGAAATGTCTTATGAGATGCTGCTGTCCTGCAAGCTTCAAACTCACCTTATGTGTTTTTACCCAACAAAACATGAAATGTGGATGTCCTAGAATTTGTGGCACTGCTATGCCTCATTTTTACAATCAAAACTGTATTGTACCCTGAAATGTTTTTAGGTAAAGTAAGTCAGATGTGCTGCTCATATAAACACATATACATCTCTCACTAAGTATCTCTCTCACCATCTCTCTGTCTCTCACTCAGTATATCTTCTCTTATCTTAGAACTATGACACAACTACATACTGGTTATTATGGGCTGTCATCATTACAAATAAAATTGAACCTTTCAAAAGACTAGAACTCTGCAACAGTTGGTTCTATAGACCTGCAACTTGGCACACATTGGAGAGCAACTGTTGTTATGATTTGATTATTATGATTATGTTCTGCAATTTTAAATTTAGGGAAAAACAGCTCCAACTGACCCGAAACATCACAAGAACTATCTTTGGACCAAGGTCATTAAAGACTGCATTCAGTTTTTTAATATAAAAAAATAGTTTGGCTGATATCAGCCCATGAATTTGTAAGAGGGTGGAGCCTATTACAAAGCAGGTCATTACTCCATGATAACTTGTCTGATCATCACAAAACCTAGTAGATAGTACCATTACTAGTGCTAGGAACCATCATTGATGACACATATAACGAACTCAGCAAAAAGGATGCAAACTTTTGGAAGAGAATCTTGGATAATCAATTATTCAAGGCTTATTATCATTATTATTATTTGCTTGTTTAATGAATATGGGGTCAGTGTTGTGTGAAGCTATGCACTAGCACAGATGACAGACTCACATTATTCTCTTGGTGCCTGTTGCTCTTCATAAGTGTGATGATGCAGTTATGGATGAAGAAGGCCAAAGTCAGAACACCTGTCAGCTGAGGGAACAGCACCCTGAACTCTAGGAAGGACATAAATAGGAAGGACATAAATTACTGATTTGACATCCTATTGTATGTAAGGAACATAGTATACTTTTGGTACTGTATGTACTATGATGAAGTCATAAATTCACAATTGATGTTCAGATATAATTCATATTCAAACTGAAATGGCATTTTGTGTTTCCCACTTCATTATTCAGTCTGAAAGTGATTTTGAAAGAGTGTCATAGTTTTATCCCATAACACAATCACAAAGAGAGATATGTTGAGTGCTCTAAGAAGGATCATTTACAAGCTTGACCCCAAGCCTTAGATTCGGGACTATAAATGCAGTACCTTTGTCAAGTAAATCTTGAACCCCAAAGTTCCTCATTACCATTAGGCCATATTTCCATTATCTCCTTTAGCATGAGAGCCCACCCTGTTATCATCTGCATGACATTTACCTGGAACATAGAACTGTGTTGAGTCAAACCAGTGGAACTCCAAGTGGAAGCCCAGGCGAATGGCCTTATAAGTGACCAGGATGATCAGGTAGACCACTGATATTGTGCCTGAATGGATAGGGATGAGGCAGTGCACAGCACCAGCATATCCAGAAAAAAAAGCAAACAAAAAACATCATTGTTGTTTATATTACATATTGACACTTTGGCAGACATAGTGACTGACTCCATTACCCCATACGTCAGCAGTCACATGATGATAGGTTTTTCTAAAATCAGGGTAAAGGTTAACATTGACAGTGACTTTTCTATTATGCATCAACTTGTGACTAGTGATTTAAGAAACAAGCCTTTTCTTTTCAGTACTGTACATTATTTGATGACTTGCTGTTCTTCTGAAATTTAAGGTTTGAAATACATCTATATAAACACTGCGGCTTCATATGGTCCTCCCCAATCTTGGTACATTTTTGATATCACAGGCTACTGTAACTTAGTCTAGATCCATAATCCATGAATAGTCAGATTTTAAATGTTATTGTAATCAATGGAGCCCACAATGTTGAGACAGGGAAACGTATCCTTACCTATAAACACGCTTAGAACATTAACATTAGGTGCTGCCAGCCCTTGTTTTGTTTCCATAAGAAGTGAAGGTGGTGGGCGATGTGAGACTGTGTAGAGCTAAAACTCACTCTGACCTGAAATAATTCCAAAAATTAACCTGGCTACAGCAGCTATATTGATTTAAAGGACCATTCCAACGTGACTGAATTTTTTGCTCATTTCTTACATTTACCATCCATGTTTACATGCGTATGCTGAGATTAAAGACATTTTTAAATAAGTTTTTCCATACCTCTCGGGCTCAATTACTCCCATTCAATTCCAAACGACATAGAAAACAACTCCCCAAGACGTCTAATTCACTGTGAATGAGGAGCCAACAATCACATTTTGCATCAGCATGCTAATACCAGGCTATACATTTGTATATTTTGAAAGCTCCGTTCAGCATTTCACAGCGCAAGAGCCAAGATGAGACAGGAGGCGTTCCTGCTTGTCACTAACTGACTAAAGTTTCAGGTTCACTATTTGTCCGATTTCCTCTCCAAAATATATCTTTCAACCCATAGCTAATATTCTCTGTACTTCTGACAGCTATAGTCCATAGAATGAAACAGAAATTAAAGCTAGATTTTACACAATTATGGCTTTAATTCACTGCCTTCTTCTTTACTGGGAGTAATGCGTAATCTTTAAAAACAACTAAAATAACAAGGAAAAATATCACATGTCTCATAACATGATAAAAGCACTGGAAAACAAATTACATTGAGCAAGAAAATGAGCAAAAATCACACTGGAATGGTCCTTTAATGATACTAAAATTAAAATGTAATGTAAATGCATGAATCTACAGAATAAAAAAAAATAAATCACGAAAAACTTTTTAGTACTAAAATGTTATGCCTCTTACTTTAGCTAATGCTAGTAATGCTAGGGACTACTATCACTCAGCATAATGTTGTATGCTAAAGTGTTAGCATGGAGCACCGGAGATGACTAAAGGGACAACTGTAAACTTACAGTTGTGAGAAAAAGTTTGTGAACCATTGGTAATTACCTGGATTGCTCTCAAAATTATAATAATAATAATAATAATAATAATAATAATAATAATTGAAAATGACAACACAAACAATTGTACTTTTTGTACAATCTGAAAAGAAAGCCGGAGAGTTTTAATGATGAGTTTTATGATGCTGAAATCCAAATGTTAAATACCTAACTGAACTATAGACCCTATTACTACTTGTGTAGAACCTTAGTTAGCTAGAGATATTTCAATTACTGTCAAATATTTTTCTCATCCAACCTATTAGGGTTGGGCTGGGAGGATAGGTGAAGTGGGGGAGGAAAATTGGATACATTGGGGTAAGGGAAGGAGGTTATATAGAGGAAGAGTTGGTCGAGCAATGGGGAGTGCATTATTTGGAGAGCATCATATTTTGTGAGTAAAGCAACAACTTCAGCTAATGTTAACATCTTAATAATCAGCATACCCTGTCTAAAGTATGCCAGTAAGAGAAATAGTTGTAATTATTTCCTTTATGTCATTGCCTTGTCAAATACTCTACAATCCAACTGAATGGAATTTATTTCCCTTGCATGTTAAAAAGCAATGGTAGATAAAAAAAAAAAAAAGAAAACGTGCACGATTTAATTTTATTCCTATTGTGCATCCCAACCCTCCTTTTTTCATGCTTTAAACCCATCAGATAGAAGGATTGTTTTAGCTAATCGAAGACAATGACATGCCTAATCTAACCAATGACATGCTCCAAGTCTCACAACAGTGATTCTGAGGTATTACAAATATTTCTACTAATCCTTTGTGTCATTCCTCTGCCCATTCACTATCTTACCCAAAAAGGTGAACCTGGCGAAGAAGGAGGCAGAGCGGAAGTTGAGCAGTGGCAGCAACAGAATGATGAGGTAGAAGGGGATGGTGTTGGTCTTGCTCCACCAATAGTCAAACAGGGCTGCATCTGAGGTATCGTTGCCGCTGTCACCAAAGTAGAGGGTGCTGATGCTATAGTTACCTCCAGGGTCAGTGTTTGGGTATGGACAGATTACTGGTGAACAAATCAGAATCACAATGGAATGGAACCAATGGAATCATCTTGGAAACTCAAAATGATTATTGTGCCTACTTAAAATTGTGATTTAAGAGACATGTAATATATATAAATATATATTTTTTGCCTACGATGGAGTGTGTAGCCCAAAAATGGGAATATGACAAACATACAATAGCACATTTTACCCACTATATGAAAAGATTGACTAGATACTTTGAAATACTAAAATTCCCTGTCCCTGTGACAAAAAGCCCAACAAGGTTATCATTGATCCTAGATGTGTGGTTTCCCAAACCATAGAAACAGCTTGTTTTTCATTGTATCCATCAGTTGCATCCTACATTTTGTATGTGCATGGATGTGCTCCGTTTATACTCTTATGTAATATCTACAACATTTGTTGGTACATACTGAGGTTTCCTAAAACCAGTACACAATTTGTACTGTGACACTGGGCAATCGAACTGGGATCCAATTTAAGTTTATTGCTCAGCTATATGATATACAATTAGCTATACATTATACAGCTATACAGATAATGCATGTGATCTTACCTTTATCTGAGCTGTTGGTCCCAAACTCTGAATCTGACGTGTTGACATTGTTAGCATAGTCTGTGGAGAGGAGAGACAAAACACCATAAAATGAAGACAAAGACAAATTTTAACATCAAAATGCACTACATACCATGTCAGTGCCAATGGCACAGTCAGAGTTAGGGATTTAATTCCCATCAGGTAACAATATTAAAATGATATGCACTTGAGGGTGTAATGTGCTTTGGCTTAAAGAGTCCACCAAATAATAAGCACCTCCTAGCATGACTTACTGTAGATAAATTTGCCGGTGTTGTAGAGGAAGTTGGACATGAGGACCCAGTAAACCACCATGGCTCCAACAAGTGAGACCATTGAGAAGAACAGGCTGGACCACTGGCCAAACTTGCCAAAGTGGTACTTGCATACATCAGGGAATTCCCAGTCTGATGTGTCCACGTAGGCTGGTGAGAACACAAAGAAAGGAGCAGTGAGCTTACTTACATCCTCTTCTGATCTATACTTTGTTTGAATTGGTCTGAATCAGAGGATAAATTGTTTGCTTTGTTTTCCATTGATTTCCATTGGTTTCCCGGTGACAACTGTCAAATGAAAAATACTTAAGTTTATATTAAAGTTCTGTGGCTGTTCTGCTGTTTATTGGGCATGTTCCAATCCTAATAAGCAGATTTTTAAACAAACATTTTATAAATCTTAGAATGCTTAAATCAGCTTAAACACATGCACAGTCAGCTTTTTCTTGTATTTCCTATCTCTTTGTCCAGTTGCATTTCCTCTTTAAACAAACTAAATTTCAAACTAAATTTCTGCTTTTAAGGGCCCTCCTTTAGTTGAAGATTTCAGCTATGCTGCACTGCTAGCTTCACCCCGTTTGGCAATGGAATACCGAAGATTTAGGGGTAGTATGAGCTGAGCGGGCAGAACAGGAGCCCCAACAGGAGATGAGCAGATACACTGAGGAGAGAAATTGTCCACCTCCTTCAATCACGAAAATGCCCTGAGACTTGGCATCACTATGTGCAATGTAAGCTAGCTAGTAGGCTAACCTCAAATATGTTGTCAAATGCATGTCTCAGAGGTGTGCACCCCCCGGCACCTGGTTTTACAAATGCACCCCCTTCTTCCCTCACTCTCTACCACTCAAATTGACATTTGTCTAGTATCTGCTGGGCAGAGACAGGCTGAAACTGTGTATTTCATTACTCTTTAAAGAAACCACTGCAGTGGTAAAAGACAGCCCACACACGACCATGTGTGACTGCCTAATGTAAGTAAATACTGCTAGCATATGCTGCTCTGAGGTGTGAATGCTGGCAAGTACATGTTAGTGGAGCCTCTCCTCTTCAGATGCATGCGGACATTAGCCACGCAGGAGAAAACAAAGCTATTATGCAATGTCCATTTCACATAACAGGCCAATATTAATAGGTTCCGTTTTTGGTGTATGACACATCAAAGAGCATTTTAAGGAATTCAGAACTACTAATTCAAAAATAGCACTGAAGCACTGTCATAGCACATCACATTAAAACACTGTGCCTGTAATGGCTACAGATTAGAAACTGGTGCTGATCATATTGGCCTCATTAAAGTAAGCCAAAGTATTACTGGACTTACGGACTGACTTTGGTGATTTGAGCACTCTGTAACAACAGTAGAGCATCAGCAGGCCCATGCAGATGAGAATGAGAATCCCGAGAGTGAAGCCAGACTAAGGGGACAAACAGAAAGAGATGGCTGACATTGATGTGGTTCTTGACTGAAATCAATCATGTTTTCATTGTTTGTCCTGTAAGGGAAATTTGATTTGCGGAGATTAAAATTAAAAAAAACAAAGAAAAAAAACACACAACAAACCGCTCATGTCATTTCACCAATAACCACTTTGGATATGGTTGTGAATTGTCCAATCATTCACTAGTATTTGGGGAAAAAATAAATCACCTGCTTTATACCCCAAGGTATACTGAGTATGGATGTGCCCATCATTGTATTCCATATGGCAAATCTGGGAGGAGTAGGGAAGAGCAAGGTAACAATGAAAGCAGTCAAACACAAAGCAGTCAAGCAGAAAAATTATGAGGAAAATGTTTAGGTCAGTTTGAGTTCATTGACAGTCAATGCTCAGAGTGCTTACATTGTGATGATACTTGGGTTTTTAGAGGAATGGTCACCACCTGTCACCTTGAAGGCAGTCCCAAGAGGACTGTAAATGTAAATCTCCTCTGGCTGGGGGATCACATGGTCTGGAGGACTCTAGAGGAAACACAACCAGAGACAAGAAAACTAGTTTAACTGGCAATTTACATTTCACTGCACAATCAATAAAAGGCTTTATTTATCACAACACCCAAGTTGTTCGAATATGCAATACACAATTTCTGTACATAACTTGTGGGAAAACTGAACACTACTAGTTAAGTAACAGAATAGCCTAACAGCTTGGCCACTGGAGGATGCCAGAGTGCTGTCTCACCCAGCCCTGCATTTACTTTTTTTTTTTTGTTATGTGCTCAGGAGCACCTTTATAAGAGCCGAGCTCTGTGTGTTTGTTCATTCATGTGTAATGCGTTTTGCAATCTGCATTACAGAATGCACTCTTTAGGCCCCCAGAGCCCTGCATAAGTATGGCAGTACGGTAGAAGATGCACAAGCATGAGCAGCTCTAGCTTGGTGCGCAGTACAGTCACATACCAGGAAGTAGCACAATGATTTTCTAATGGTAGTGGCTAAGTCAAGAAGTTTTTACATCGTTTCACTCACAATCATGTTTGTTCTAACGGCTGCCAGAGCAAGCTCAGCTGCTGGACCAAGTAGAGTGCCTTAAAAAGGTGTCCAAGAATCGCCCCAAACTACAGATTGTGGTACATACAATATGTACAAATGTATGTGTTTAGTGTACTTTCAATTGTCATGACTTGTATATGATCCCAACAGGACAACAGAGATAACCAGATAAAGAACAACCACTGTATCATTATTAAACTTGCCAATAGGGCAAGCATCTTGAAATTTTTAGATTTTGCCCAGGGGACACCCTTTTGAGTGCCTTTTCCTAGGGGTCAGTGTTGAACTGCACATGTGTACTCTAGCAGCAGTTTGGATTCACTATAATCACCTGTTGAAAAGTGCCCCATTTTGTGGCTATTTTTCAGTGTGATTGTTAGGAATGCTTTTTCCATTTCAATTTTTTTGTGTGATTAATATTGGTCGTGCCAGTGATGCCAGCCACTACTGCTGATAACTAATGACCAAGTCTAACAACCAAGGGCAAAACTGATAATCTGCCGGAAGTTTTCACTTCCTATAATTGATCATAGCTTACAGTAGTTCATGGTTTAGAGTTTGCCTGACAGGCATCCTCATAAAAAAGTGTCCTGACACACAAAGTTCAATGTTCTGCACTTGAGTCACACACACAAAGCAGCACTTTTACTGGTCAAAAGAACTGTGAAATGAAACATGCTCTAAACTTTTTTTTAGTAGAGCACAAAATATATACAATAAAATACAAAAATTCTGTGAAAATTGAATTATGGTTTCTGTTGTGTATGATATTGAAGGGGACCAATTAGATGCACTGACCAGATTCTTGCCAGAAAGTCACAGACAT
>OOFE01045483.1:0-11450 GCA_900323365.1 Monocentris japonica | reverse complement strand
GCTTGCTGCGTATGGGGCTGCGTAGCCACAGACCGGTCAGAGTGCCCATGCTGACCCCTGTCCACCACCGAAAGCGCCTGCAATGGGCACGTGAGCGTAAGAAATGGACCAATGGAAGAAGGTGGCCTGGTCTGATGAATCATGTTTTCTTTTACATCATGTGGACGGCCGGGTGCGTGTGCGTCATTTACCTGGGAGAGAGATGGCACCAGGATGCACTATGGGAAGAAGGCAAGCCGGCAGAGGCAGTGTGATGCTCTGGGCAATGTTCTGCTGGGAAACCTTGGGTCCTGGCATTCATGCAGATGTTACTTTGACACGTACCACCTACCTAAACATTGTTGCAGACCAAGTACACCCCTTCATGGCAACGGTATTCCCTGATGGCAGTGGCCTCTTTCAGCAGGAAAATGCGCCCTGCCACACTGCAAAAATTGTTCAGGAATGGTTTGAGGAACATGACAAAGAGTTCAAGGTGTTGACTTGGCCTCCAGATTCCCCAGATCTCAATCCGATTGAGCATCTGTTGGATGTGCTGGAAAAACAAGTCCGATCCATGGAGGCCCCACCTCGCAATTTACAGGACTTAAAGGATCTGCTGCTAACGTCTTGGTGACCTACACAATATTAGGCAGGTGGTTTTAATGTTATGGCTGATCGGTGTATACAACATACACACTCCTGACACGCTTAAGAAAGCAGTTGACTACATTCAGTGTTTCGATGCTGGAAAGACATCAGTGGCAAATAAGCAAAATACTTTAATGTTCAGGCCAGAGGTTTGTTTTGGAGAAAGACTTGTGTGTGAAGGCTTAGTGACTGGTGAAGGAAGTGGTTTTGGAAGGGTGAGAGAGGATTGACTGTGGTGACACACAAACCACCACTCCCTTTTCTCCAACACACACATGGATGGAACAATGGCAACTTTCCAGTTTCTTAAAGCATAATGTGTTTTTTCACAACAACTTCCACAGACTTGAAAATTGCACGAGCTCGATAACTCCTCACAGTAAATGAACTTCCTTAATTTGGTTTTGTCAATTTGACACTGGTATTTTCTCCTTTTTTTTTAAAATGTCGATTTCCCCATTACTATAAACCCTACTGTACAATGAAGAGTCCCGCCTATTCTCATGATCGTTTTTCTGTTCAGCAACAATCTATCTTTTTAAAGAACTTGTTGAACACAGAGGTCTGCAGTCTTGCTGTTGTTGACAAGTTTGTTTAACTCCAACAGCAACAAGCTGGAGCGGCCGAGTGGCCACAGCTGGATCAAGTGACAGTCAAGCAGTGAAACGTCATTGTTTTCGAAAGTCTCCGTTTTTGCCGTCCACACTACAACGGGGGGCCGGCGTTTTCAAATTTATCCACTTGGGAGAGCGTTTTCGAAAAGCTCCATTTTGGGGGGTAAAAACGCCGCCCTAGTGTGGGCGGGAGGCCAAAACGGAGAGATAAGTATAAATTTTCAAATTTACCCGACTTAGTGTGGACGCAGCCTTAATTGATTCCGTCCTGGTTGGCCTCAGTGTGAGTCCACACCAGGGCCTGTATTTACAAAGCTTCACACAGTAGGATGTCTGTCTAGAGTTGGGATGACTTGGCACTTCTGATCTACAAACGCCCACTTACAACGTACATTTGCTAAGAGGGACTTCATGAATGTTGACCCTGCCTCACCTCTCAGATGTCCCTAGATCATACTCTCATTCGAAGAACGCCCCACTTCACTTTCACTAATTTTACCAAACTGCTGTGCACCACTGCTTTCCTCTGTCCAAATAGTACGTTTTTTGCAGAATATACTCACAGCATGAATTCAGCCCAGTCAAATTTGTCAAGAAAATAATCATTCTCTAGGTTCATGGACTGTTTCATAAAACCCAGACCCTTTCTCATTTTCTCATACTGACACTCAATCCAGTGGAAATAATCAAATTGAATCAGATATTTAGGCTCAGGCTATTTAACTGGGGAAAGAGTGAAAATGTTTAGCTTCCTCCTGTACAAAGCGGGTACAGTTTATTCACCTAGCCTGGACCACACCGAACGTAAGAAGCTTGAAAGGATTATGGGGGTAATTGAGTTTGGAGAGTTGGAGTTGAGCATCTCAGTACTAGTGCTGATACAGAATCAGTGGTCAGCTGCTCCATGCCCATGTGAGTTTATTTAACATCATCAGGCAAAACTGATCAAGATCTTTACTGTTCCACTGAGGTGCTTTGTGAACATGCCTTCTCTGTCCCTGCTCCCTCCCTCTGACCCAGTACTGGGTTTCCTAGAGCAGTCACACTGAATTATCTCTACATTGTTAAAAGGAATTGAGAGGCTCTTCTGCGAATGGCTCTCGTCCTAGAATACTGCTTTACTCTGCTACACTTTCAAATCAGATCAGTTTGACACCCAAAACACAACTTTCAGCTCATAACGCTCCCAGAGAAAATTATAACTCTCTTGGTTCTTTCCAAAACATGTATTGTTGTAAAACTGCTTACAGATAGTAGTATTCATGTAACATTTAGACAAAAAATGAAATGGTAGCCAACAATAATGTACAATGACATGCTCAAAGAAATTTTAAGATATTTTTGCAGTGATAAAACACAAAAGTGATCAAGCAATGTTAAAGCTAATGTTGAAAGACTTCTAATTTGTGAAGATGAGGTAAAACAAAAACCATAGGACTTAAAAGTAAAAAAACATCCCTGACAAGCAAAGACGCAACTGAATAACTGCTTCAGGTCGTGGTGAATTTCGTAGTTGGACTCCATGGTTTTGCTTTTTCAACCAGGTCAGCAAAGTTTTGAAAATCACAGTTTAGAAATTTGGTAAACGCAGCAAAATTTGTTAAAGCTAGTCAGACTAATGAAACTAGTTAAAATGAGGCTTGTTGATACTGTTAAGAACTGGTTATTAACGCTATGAACGGTGGTAGGAACCCCAACCTATTAGGGTGGTTGATCATGCTTGGTCTCTCTCTCTCTCTCTCTGCCCCTCCAGCCCGGTAAGGACAGTATGTGGCTGCCTGTCCTGGTGGGTTTGCGGGTTGTCTTCATCCCTCTGTTCATTCTGTGCAACGTCCAGCCCCGTAACTACTTCCCAGTGCTGTTCGCCCATGACGCCTGGTACATCATCTTCATGATCCTCTTCTCCTTCTCCAACGGATACCTGGCGAGCCTCTGCATGTGCTTTGGACCCAAGTAAGGACAGAACTATGCACTAAGTCATACAAAATGTATATGCTGCACTTAACACAATACAGTAAATGTTATAATTTTGCACATGGTTCAGTACTTATGAACGTATCACTTTTAAACAATGCAGTAAGTTCCCTTTTTGTGATGTTTTGTTTTGGATGATACCACTTTACTACAGACATTGTGCTGCATGGTGTCCAGTCCTGATGAATTTTGTCCCTCTGGTGTCTCCATATAGGAAGGTGGCGCAGCATGAGGCGGAGACTGCAGGAGCCATCATGGCCTTCTTCCTGTCCCTCGGTTTGGCACTGGGCGCGGCACTCTCATTCGCCTTCCGGGCCATGATCTAAAATCAGCAGTAGAACCATAATCTATAATCCAGACTAGAACCTTGAGACCCCACCCTCCAATGCTCTCCCTTCCATGACCCCTAAGGGAGAACCTTTTGAACAACCTGACGAGCACCACTTTCCCCAGCAATCACCAACCAACTGGAGAACAAGAGCACAACTGACCCACGGCTTCATTGGAATGCTCTTCGATCAGACCAGAGAACCAGAAATGTATAGTAACTGTTCTCATCCACCACGTCAACCGATATAAGCTAAAATTGTGGTGTTTTCGTTTTTTTTTTTCTCCTGAGAGCAGCAGAGTTGTTTTTCCCGTAGTTTCCACTGACTTGATATATTTCAAACAGGTTATTCTCCTGAGATAAATTGATGAAGAACAGAGGGCTAGATCAACTTGAAGAAATGAATCAAAACCAAAGTCTGTTTCAAAATGCAGTACAGATGTGGTATGAAATATTAGCTGTAATGGAAGTATTTCTACCACCATCTACATAACAAGTGCTCTAATCCAAGTACTTGTGTGTTTTGAACTTTCCCAGATGCCATCAAATCACTTCAACCATCAGAATTGCCACGTCTTCTGTACCACTACATCAAGGCCACCTATGGATGTAGTTTCCTAGAGCTTCATTTATAAATGGTTGTTTTGCACAAGGTTATAAAAAAAAATACTTGGGTTGCATTGATTTTTTTTTTTCTGTTTTCCCTGTAAATTTTATCAAGTTAAACAGTTTTATCACTGTCCAACTTATGAATCATATGATTTTTTTTTAATCACATTCTTTGACTTTATTCTACGCACCATAATATGATCAAAGGACGTTTTTGCAGATGAGGCCCTAGGATACACGCTTGGGATGCTTTTGGCTGGTCCACATTCACTGGTAGATTTAAGTCAAAGACGATTTGTAAACTGTAGTTCTGTGGTGCTCGACTTTATTTTCTTTTTGTTTTTTTATTGTGGGGAAAAATTGACATTGGCCTGCTGCCATTTTTTAAACGTGTTCAAACCAGATACATAAAGAAAAAACTTTAGAAGGGTGGCCGTGACCTATTAAATATGACTCTTTTGCTCTAGTTCAGTAGCCGTAGAATACATCCTTCCTTGTTACTTTTACCTTGTTACTACTTGGCCCTCTTCTGTTCCCAAGCTTCCTGGTATCACATCTTCTGGAGTGGGCCTAAACCCTATAATCCAAAATCTGGACTACCAGCCCAGGCAGTGGCAGAGCTTGTGACCCTTCCCCCTGGCTATTCATGCTTAGTGAGTGTCGTTACTTTTTTGTTACAGTAGTTTTTAAACAGCCTGTTTTACCAGCTCATTCATTCAATGTCTAAATTCGATCAAAGTTACAAGAGAAGAAAAGTGGTTACATTTTCTGTCTAGAGAATCTTTTTGCAGTCCACATGTGAGGTCTCGTGTTCTAGTGTCTTCCTGTTACACCTGTAAGAGATTTTGTTTTTATCTGTATATATTTTAAATGCAGCAAACACAAAAAGAACCATGCAGCTATTAATGACATGAAGTGTGCCAGTGAATGAACTGAGCTGAAGAGGGGATCTCTTGTTGGCTCTCTTGAATCTGCCATTTCTCATCAAACGTGTTCTTGTAGGTTTTGTATCTAATGTAGTTTTTAATTTTGTATTTATCTGGTTTGGTACAAGATCTCATTTGGCTCCTATGAGTCTGTCAGTTATATTTTTATTTTTTGAGATCTTCATGTTTGCATTTGAACCTTTTTTTTTTTTTTAAGCCTGCTTTGTTGTATACAATATTATGAGAAGTACCAGCTGTATACATCCTAACAGCCAGTTTGTTTTCCATCTTGAGCATAGGGTGGAATAGAAGTATTGCATGGACCATCAAACTGTTACTTGTATTGTCACCTAAAACAGTTCTGTGATAAGAAAATAAACTGTATTTTTAAGAATGTCTCCCCCTGTTGGTCGTTTTTGGTAACACAGCTCTCAACTTTTGGTGGTTTGTATTCTCACTACAAGGGTGTAAATTATTCACGATAGTAAACAAATAGTTTCATGAGTTCATGTGAGTTCTCAGTGACAAAGCACTATTGCTACTATTTATTTGCCATGAAATGTTTTGACAAACGAGGAGCACAGGTGCACAGGAGCCCTGCCAAGTCACTATCTGCTGCTGGCACGAGGAACACAGCTCAAACACAGCTCAATGCTGCTTTACTTGCTTTACTAGTTGAACGTATTAAATGGCAGCGTTCCAAGCTGATAAGAGCTTGTCCCCCTGCTGTCGCTGCATGTGACTGAATAATGAAATCAAGTCTAAACTACCCTTTTATTAAAAGAAATGCAACCTTCCCCCTTACTTGGCAACATCTGTGACCTTTACTAAACAAGGCCACTGCTGATAAACTGGACAGAAAAAAAGGATCATCATTGTGAACTCTTTAAAAGTTCCTTTATCCCAACTCATTTCCCGTTAAACTTATATGGAACGATTAGATATGATTGTTTCCATGGTCATTTGGTTCAGCCTAAGTGAAGGAAAATAGTGGCTCCTATTTATATATTTATCTAGGGCCTTTACCAACAAATCACAAAGACAAAAGGAGTCCAATGCGTTGTATGGATGATTTATTCTTAATATGGTAAACAATTGTTTTATTCAAAAATAAATTACTAGAAATATTTTAAAAGGCAGACAGACAATATCCCCAACCCACTCGTCACATTCAACAAAGCTTTTCCCAGTGGAATCCAAGTAATCAGGCCATGTGTTTCATTAACGTACAACTTGAAAAGGAGAGAACTAATGCAACTCGTAGAGCAACAACTTAGCATTCTTTAACAAACCACAGATTGAGTTTAAGTTGAAAGGAAAAAAAACACCACTGTCAACAAATTCACTATAAAATGTATAGAAAGTTTATTTAAATATCTGATCTGACATACACGCTCAATTTGAAATACACTTACATAGAAAACGAGACTGTACAAGACTGGTGCTTGAGGCGAGACAGTTGTGGATGGAATTGGTACAATAGAAGTTAGATATAACCGATATTGGTGTGGCGTTAAACTGAAAAATGGCTAAGCTTCTTTAGTCTCTCTAAAAGTCAGGACAATTTAGGACTTGATATAGGAAGGACTGAAAGAGTTACTTTTGGAAAACCCCGCTACGTGGGCTGTAAGCGCTGAAGGTGCTTTGGGTAACCCAGGGCTAGTGTGGTTTTTAATGAAAGGCAGTGGAACAGAAAAGAGTACAAAATGACAATCCTCCCTGACTACAGAAGCCTGGGCTCTAAAAGATCCCAACTAGCTTAATGCTACAACACAGTAGCTCTTAACACCATGCAAAGTGCCAAACACTGGCAGGGCCACTAAACACTAAGGCCAGATAAAACACGTCAGTTCTCCTAAAACAAAAACACAAAATCGATTGAGAGGCTCGAGACTTCCTACAGTCCTCAAGTTTTAAATCACATAATATTAAAAGACAGAGACATACAGAGGTCTTGTCTAGAACCAATCCTACACCCACAGTTAGATTACACAAGTCTGCTCTGGTCTATACTCCTTCCAAACTTCTGAAAAAGCTGAGTGATTGAAGGCAGAATGATGTAAACTCTAGCATGTCAGAAGAAAAAAGTATGGGTTCACCACCCATCCATTCAGTTCAGATGTGGGCGAGGAGACCCGTCAACCCACCATGACAGGTCGGCAATCAGGCAGTCAAATAATCTAAATAGCCTAGCTTATGTGTCCATGACAGGGTTGCTGCCAATTTACTTTCCATTCAATAAATTCAGAAAATCGTTCTTCATAATGATTAAAAATGAGCATGACACAGTCATATTAAGATTAGTGTTTTAAGTCAATGAGTCACTTGTGCTTGCATGAAACCTTATTAAATAGGATATATGAACAGAAAGTAAATTTAGCCCCGCTCAGAACTGTCTGGCCTGTTTTTAATACATAGGTGTTTCAGTTTGCATCCATTATAGTACAGCTGCCCAGAGCTGTGTCAGTTATCCCTGAATTACTGCTGAATCCTAAAGCGAGTGCAGTCATCAGCACACTGCCGGATGTCAGAGACATGTTACACTAAGTTTGTCAGACAATTTTGATATGAAGATGTGAGTGTGTGTCTGCATACAGTACGCTTTACGATATGGTAACTGGGCTCTGCAGATGCATCTATCATAACATGGCACGCTGGAGAAGATGACAATCCTTCAGGTCCTATTTTGGTAAGAGGCAACGCTGGCTTCTCTGCTCGGTCCTCTTGATAACTTGCACTTTCTCCTCTGAGGCACTGGGGGGCAATGTAGAGCAGAGCAGACAGCAAGCTACACTACAGCAATCAGAGAGGGAGGGTGGGGGTGTTTGGGAAGAGGGTCGGCTTTGGTTTTGAACAGTTCCACAGTTCTAGGACTTAACACATGGTGTGAGAGGGTGATGGATATAAGGGGGGAGGAAGATGAGGAGGGTCAGTGTGTCTTTAACTTGGTGTGCTGCAAGCCCTGTTCTGTCAGGCTGGCTTTGAGAGAGTTAACCACTGTTTGTCTGACGTTGTCTTCCATATAATGTTCACTTAGTGGCTTCAACACCTGCAGGAGAGGAGAGGAGGAGAAGCAAGGAGACCAGAGGTGAAGAGGGGACACAAGAGGATTTTGAGTGAGAACCAAACAAATTAATTGACCTAAACCTCTGCAAAAATGTACTATAGAAGAGACAAAGAAACTGAAAGTAGGTTAGGGAGGAAAAAAATAAGGTAAAAAAGGTAAAGTATATACTCCAACTTTTTCAAACAAAAATCACAACAGAAACAAACTGCCTCTCAACAATCTCAACTAAAATGCCTTGCATACCAGTAACTGAACAGACCCAGACACCACATCCATCCAAAACACGAGTTACAATAAGATGTTTAGAAACCGTTAGCGTAAGCTCCATGTCCTTGAGATCCTGAGATGGGCCTGGGTTCATATAAATTCAGTGGGGTGCAGAGGGTGCCTGTGCCCTCCACACAGAGGGACCCATGGGTAAAAATACTGAGACCAGCACCACTGGGCTGAAAATGAATGATAAAGAAGCGAGCAGAAGATTCAACATGATAAATAAGTTCCAGCTAGCCAGCGAAGCAGTCAGTCAGCCAACCAGCAGCTAGTTAGTCTTCTTATAGTTGGTGAGAGGGGACAGTGCTCTGAGTCTGAGTGTCGCTCCTGGTGGAAATGAAGGGAGGAGAGAAGCGGGCCAGGCCAGGCGACTCCTGACAGGCTCCAATAGCTTGGAAAACACCTGAGAGGAGAGCAGGGAGGAGTGGGAGAGTTAGACAGACTGAGAAACAGATTGATTGATTGGCAGACAGACAAGGTAGTAAAGGAGGAAAGAAAGGTAGGAAAGGACAGGAAAGATAGGAGGACACTGGGAAGAAATGGGAAGGGAGAGAGGAAGGGTAAAACAGAGGGAGTGACTGAGAAATGGGGGCTGAGAAATAACCGTACAAATGAAAAGGATAGAGGGAGAAGACTGGTAGCGGGAGAGAGAGAGAGGGAGGGAAAAAGATAGGAAATGCAAACAGGCAGGATGGAGAGTGTAGCAGGCAGGGAGGGGAACCAGAGAAACGAGAGCCAACACCTCTCACCTTTCTGAGAGTCCTCTGTTAAGCAGGGGAGGTGGAGAGAGGGGGAGGGAGGAAGGCAGATTAAGTAGAGGGAAGAGGGGTTAAGAGAGAAGCAGGGAGGAGAGAAGTTAGAGGAGACATAAGGGGCATGTTTGTGGTGAATTATTAACAAAAAAACGAGACAGTATTATTTAATGTCTGCATATCAGACATGAAATATAGACAACACTCCTGACTAAATGTTCAGGAATGCTTCACTTTCTAAACAGACCCCTAGATACAGTCTGCTCTCTACAGGTCACCAGCTGATTGAAGCAATGAAGAGGAAGAGGACGCTGATTGTATGAAGGGAATGCTGGAAGGTTGAATCAGGCGATGAAAGGAACTGAAAGAATAAACGTTTAGGGTTGGTGTGATGGATGATGAGATGTGAAGGCTGGGCAAAGAAAATAAACATCATATAAACAACAAAATGTACTAGAGAGTGTGCAGATGGGAGGAGTCTTTTCAATCATCTAGAGGCTGAAAAGGAACTTGTCTAAAATTAAACTACTACAGAAAAATATATTAGAGAAATTGACAGGACAACAGTAGACAACACACAAACAACGGAATGGCACATTCCAAAATGTCACTAGCCACTCACTTGAACCCTTATCCCAACCTTTAACCTCATCCTAAGCCTAACCTTAACTCCAACCATTCCCTAACTCTCACAAATGCAAGTCTAACTCAAACCTAATCCCTAAATGCCTGACATTTACCTGACCGTTAACCTTAGACAAAACCCCAAGTCTTAAAAATAACCCTTTTTCTCAGGGAGAAAGAGAACAGATTGCTAGGGAATGTGTGTTCTCACCATGTAGATTGACTTGGACACCCCCCACAACTCTTCCACTTCATGCATCCCCCTTTTCATTCTCATGCATGACTACCCACCTGTTCCCACAGGGCTTCAGCCACCAGGTCTATCAGCATTCCCACTTCGCGGAACTCTCCAGAATACTTCACATACGCCCAGACACAAAGCGAGAGCAGCGCTAGGCCCATGACCAGGTTAGCCAGCACTGCGAAAGTGCTCAGCCCGATGAAGCCCGTCACCCCAGACACCACGTAGGTGACAAACATGACAGCAAAGAGTGTGGCGGGTGTGCGAGCTGCATAGAAGATGTTTTTGCCGTCGTTGTGCTTGGAGAAGCTGGAGTAGGCCTCGTCCAGCTGGGCCTCCAGCTGGTTCTGGTAGCGCTGGCAGAACTCCTCGCCGCCCATCTTCTTGACTGAGCGGAAGTGGCGCACAGAGTTGTTGCGGAACTCCTCGTGGCAGCGCTCTAGGTCGGTCGGGGCGATGTATGGCTTGTCCCCTCCACAGATCTGAGAGGAAAAGGGGGATCAGGATAAGAGTGTGTGTCTTTTCACTGACAGAGATAAAGGCAAAAGGCAGGTTAAAAAAGTGGGTTCCAAAGACTTTGCTGATAGAAATTATCTAGAGCAGAACTGCATGTCTGACTACAGGCCTATTGTTGCTGCAGAGATAGCGGAGAGTATGAACCACATCATCAGAAAAAGCATCCTTCTAGTAAATGAAACAATACTGACATTAAACCATTCCACATTTTGTTAGGCACCCTCTGGTATCCCCTCAAGGACGTCCGAGGGTGCCTGGACTTTGTTAACCACTGGGTTAGAGACTTGACTGTTTTAATGTGACAAGCAAGCAAAAACATGTCCTTACCAACTCCATGTTCTTGCTGTATATGTCTTTGGCTCCTGCCACAGCAGTCAGGTTATTGGCTTCTGCTGTTGCCTGGAAAAGGGGAAAGGACAATGAGACACAAGATAGCTGCTGGTGTTGATGACCACCAGAGCAATAAGAGATGAAAATTAAAAAATGTAAAAGTAACTATGACTAAAATTAAAATCCCCGCAGCAGTAACTAACCTGCAGCATGGACTTCGGATGAGGCAATTCTTCCCCTTGGTAGATTTTTATGTAGGCCTGCGAGAAAGCAGTAATATAGATTACATCCCTGTTAGATACCAGTATCATCGCTTATAGATTCTATCCATACATTATGACCAGGGCTTTCAACTAACACAGAAAATAACTTTTTCTCCAACTTCTCCAGAATAATATGGGGGTTCATGTGACCTAACTTTGGGTGCCAACCTAATCGTTGAAAACCAGTGGGTTATGATATAATGCTGTGGGACCTTGAAGTATTCCAGGAGATCCCTGCAGGTGACTTTGTTGCCTCCAATCTCCTTCTCCACCAGTCTGTCTGGGGCCAAAAGGAGAGGCACCAGG
>OOFE01045480.1:0-11078 GCA_900323365.1 Monocentris japonica | reverse complement strand
GTGGGACGCCGGTGTTCAGGGTGAGGGTTGAGGAGGTGTGGTTGTCTAGCCTAACATACTGGGGTCTGTTGGTTAGGAAGTCCAGTATCCAGTTGCAGAGGGAGGGGTTGATGCCAAGGTCTCCGAGTTTGGAGATCAGTTTGGAGGGGATGATGGTGTTGAATGCTGAGCTGAAGTCGATGAACAGCATTCTGACATAGGTGTTGTTGTTGTCCAGGTGGGAGAGGGCAGAATGTAGTTCCATGGAGATGGCGTCCTCCGTACACCTGTTCTGACGGTAGGGGGTCCAGTGTGGGTGGTAGGGAGGTTTTGAGGTGAGCCAGGACCAGCCTCTCGAAGCACTTCATGATGGTGCGGGTGAGTGCAACAGGGCGAAAGTCATTAAGGCTCGCTGCGGTGGAGTGTTTGGGCACCAGCACGATGGAGGTGACGATGTTGCTGTCCTTTCATTCTTGAGTAATGATTTAGATTAGATTCAACTTTATTGTCATTGCACAGAGTACAGGTACTGTACTATATACTCAGCAGGAATTCCATCGGGGCCTGAGCTCTTTTTATGCTTTAAGTTTTTGAGTGACAAGAATGAGAGAATGGAGAGAATATAAGACAATATCTGAGAACTGTGGTAGTACATCCAGTGTGTGAACCTCAGGTAAGTTTGGAAGGGAGTCCAGAACTTTCTGGGTTGGAGGAGTTACTTTTATTAAGGACTGTGTTGAAATTCTTGGACCAGCACTCAAGAATTTGCTGTTTTTCCTTAAGAAGCACAAAGCCATCAACTGACCCGACAGCTGTGATGTTACTTTTCTGTAGATCATAGAGTTTTGACAGTGGAATAGAAAGCATAAATGTTATTTGACGGTATAGCTCTGGATTTTGCAAGCGGTCCTTAGCCATCACTCATTTTCACTGAGCGTTACTTGTTTCTGAGCCTCAGTGCAGACAGCTTTCAACTGGGTGAGGAGGACCGGAGAGTGAAGGCTGTAGAGATGGGTTCTGAGGCTCTGGGATTTTTCTCTAGCAGTGCCTGTGTCTTAAAGGAGCTGACATCAAACCAATCCTAGTGGTGTCTTTGAATGAAACCAATGCTCTCAGAGACGTCTTGGTCTAGGATTGGCCTTGCCTCGGCCCTCTCCCTTTCTAAGTTGGAGGGGGTCCTATCTTTTACATTCTGGACATCAATGTCTGGACATTCTAGGTGGCCAGGTTGATCTTCCTCTGATACTTTGATTTGTGACTGCATTCTGGGGATGGCCTGACAGCTCAGCCTCACAGAGCAGCCCAGATGTGTTCGGGTCACCTTCAGTCTCCCTTAATGCATTGATTCTGCATTGATCCTACATTAATACTGTACACAAGAGTAGCTTATGTAGAAGCCCCCCATCATGTATTTCTCTTGCTTCTATCCTATATTAGCAATGTATGCAGTGGCAGGCAGGTAGTTTCCACATCTATGCATTTATGTGCATTAATTACAAGTGCAGACAATCCTTTCTTCCATAGAATTAAATGAACATATTGTGATATAAAACTCTCAACCGACTAGGTACCAGCCTGTTCCTTCACAGCTGAAAAAGGAGCACAACTTTTCCAAACAGCATGCAGCAAAAAGTAACATCTCCAATGTTAAATTAACCAGCTAGATAAGAGACTCTACATGAACACTATTTATGCAGACAGCGTTGTTCCATTAGTCTAGCAAGATAGACCTCTCTGTAAGATTAAGTGTTGTTCATAAAACATGGTATGCTTAATACAACAGGTAGTTTCACTCTGATTGGTCAAATATGCTTAAATGCTCTCTTACATGTCAGATCTCTATCAAATGCATCCCATAACATACATACATCCCATAATTTGGACTTGCTATTCATTACTGAAACCTGGCTCAGAGCTCCTGAATGTAGTCAACTTGTTGAACTGTGTCCAAATTATGGTTTTATGAACTCCCACATGCTCAGTGGCTGTGCTGGAGGCCTCGCTGTGGCCTTTAAAACCCACTTCAAATGTACTCCTCTCACTGATGATTACTTTACTAGCTTTGGGGTGCTTATGGTCCTAGTTTACTGTGTTAACCCACAATGTTGAATGGTTATCTATCGCCCCCCTAAACCGAATGGCCATTTTTTAAAATCTGAGTTCACCAATTTTGTGCACCCACTCTTGTTCTCAAACATGACAGAGTGATTATGGTTGATGATGATTCCTCAAATGGGTTTGCCATGGATTTTATTAATACTACTGAAACTTTTCCTGCCACAAAACTACAGACTGATCTTTAAATTAAAGTTTGAGTTTATAGAGGACCATCATACGTTTGACAAATTTCAGGGAGTTAACCCACAGCACAGCACCAAAACAGCCCTTACACTTTTCAACAGTATTTTAATACATGCTGATGAGGGAGGGAGAATGGTCTAAAGATCGATTTAAGCATTTGACACCATCGACCATACCATCTTGATTGACAGGCTCAAATCGTGGTTTGGTTTATATGGATCTGCTCTTGATTAGTTTTCATCCTACCTGTCAAATAGGAAGTTAGCTGTTTCTATTGCCAATCATGTTCCATGTGTTCCCTGTCAGGTTGCCCACAGGTTCAAATCTTGGACCTGTTCGACTCTCATTATCACTGGGGCACATAATTCAATATTTTGGCTGCATCTTTTCACATTTTTACGCAGATGATACAGCTTTATGTATCAGTAAAACCCAAGAATCTTGACAAACTAGTCACCTGCATGAATGTCTGGCTGCTATTAAAGATTGGGTGAGACACACTTTTATTCAGTTAAACTACAGTAAAACTGAAGTCCTTGTTATGCCAGATCATATATCTAACAAGACTAGCTCCACTGACCATAAGCTTCTAGTAAAGAATGGGTGTTATTTTTGACCCACATTTCACAAGTCATATGAAATCACAAATTATTTTTTTTCCATTTTTTTCACCCTAATATTGGCTACCAGTTAAATTTAGGAATGACTTTGAAGTTCTTGTCATTACTTATCTGGCTTTGGCTTTCACTCAGGTCTTTAGACCAATGGCTTAACTCTCAATGCATTTTTGAGGTGGATGAAGGAAAATGAGAGAGTTCCTCAAAGAAAGATGAAGGACAGATTCACTCCAGTAAAGTTTAATGACAACTGCTGTTTGTATTTTCTTCCACCAGGCTTTGATGTTGGATCGTCTCTCCTCTCCTTCACTCCTGCTGATCTGTTTAAGGTTTTCTGCCAGTTGAAGCCATGCTAACACAGCAGAGTAAGTTTGTATTGAAGATCAAATAGTAACAAAAAAACAAAAAAAAAATTCTGTTTATTGCTAAAATGTGTTTGTGATTTGTTTTTGGTACCTAATTGCTGTAATCATGGTTAAAATAATGGACATTAGTCTTAGATTTAATAAACTAGGGTTAAATCTACATTACAGTTATTTTTAAACTAAACTGACTATTATTGATTCTAGATTAAATTAATCTGTGTTGTTGTTTAAACTTATTTGCCCGGTGCTCTAATTGGAAGTGGCTCTGGATATAGATCACCAGCTAAATGCCCAACATGTAAAGGTATTCAATTCACAAACCAAAGATGGTTTACTCTGGGGTGCACCCTAGAATCAAGCCTTCCAAATGCACATTCACCAATACAGCGTAGCAGCTTCTGGGTGTCTATAAGGCACATCTAGACGTATTATGTTCAACTATACGAGCCTGCTTTCTATGGTGCACATTAAAACAGGCCTGTAAATATTCATCAGGCCTTAATGGGAAGTGATTGTCCTCCAGCATCGTTTGACACAACTACAGGAGCCCATTAGGCCCAATCATTATCATGGAGACAGAATGTATGGTTGTGGTTATTATGGGCTGTGTGCTAGAGATGTAGACTAAAGCTATGACCTCATCTAGTGCAGCATTTTACCAAAGGAACACTTAAATACCACAGTGACAAGCTGTGTGTGTGTGTGTGTGTGTGTGTGTGTGTGTGTGTGTACATGCATGTGTACATGCTCTGTGTGTTTTGTGCCTCTGCATGTATGTGTTCTGCATTCCTACCTTGTAGTGTGTGCGCGCTGCGTGATGTATTTTTTCCTGTACTTACAGTAGGTGTGTCTGTGCTGAAACGTGTACATTTTGCGAGTGTGTCGGTGTAACAGTGACAGAGGTCAGTTGTATAACAGCTGTCCTTTATCCTCAACAACACAGCAGGGTGACAATATCATATTCAAGCGTGTTTTTAAAATGGTCTGTTTTTGTTCAAGAGCCTTCTGAATATTTCATCATGTATAATACTGTAAATATTTCATTCCTATTCTTGGTCGATGAATAAAAGAAAATGTTTATCCTTGTGCTCTTGGGAGGCAGGGTGGATAGGGAGGCTCAGAGCGGTTGATGGTTCAATCTCCAGTGTCGATGTGCCCCTGAGCATCATTCAGCCAAAACAACAAGGTGACATTAACACTGGAGATTGAATCAGCAACCTTTTTGATCACTAAAGTGCATTAGCATTCAGGTTTCAGTATGACTTGATGTTGAAATATTAATGTACTGTATGCTGCAGTGTAACAGCACTGTTAGGATTGTGTATGTACAAAATAGTAGGTAATAACAGTATACAGTATAGGTACTATAGTAGCATATAGTTATTACTGTTAGGATTGTGTCGGCAGTAATAAGAGTACAACAGTGTTAGATTAGATTTAAATGATCCCCATGGAGAAATTTGGTCCTTGCAGCAGCAAATCACAAGATACAGTAGAGGTACCACTCAATGAACCTTCATTCATGCAGCCTAGTCTTGGCCTATTATGAAACAATTAAAGGAACAAATGCTTCAGTTGATCAAAATATGCACTGAAAATTGCGTAACAATCTCCAATCAAATAAAACAAATGTTAATGGTAATAATAAATTGAAAATGAGCAGAATGTTTGTTATTCTCACCAGTGACAAGCCAGCCAGAATAAAATACGCCTTCCTGTCAAAATTTCAGATTCAAAACCATATTGATGAACATGTGTTGAGGAGTAATACAAAGTACATAAGTTAATATATTTGAGGGGGACTTTATAGCAAAAGATTTTTCTCCCCCAAAAGTGACGGTGGCAAATGTTACGCTTTTATTTTGAATGCTGCTGGTATTATTCTAACAGTCTCTGGCTGTTTGAGGGAGCTGCTTCTTCTCTCCTCCACTGGTACAGTTGGTCAACCGCAGATGTTGTTCCTTCCACCGGTAGTATTTTATTTCGCCAAAGTGCAGCTCATTAAAGTATCAGTATCGCAACGTACGAGTACTAAGAGTACAGGTCTAAAAGTACAAGACTGAGGCTGTATTGAAGATGATACAACAAACAATCACAACTGAAAAAAACATATTGAGGTAAAGACAACAAATTGACACATTGAATATGAAGATAAAGATATAGCGTCTTTTCTTGAAAAACATCTCACTATGATGACTTCTGCACAAAAACAAAGGTATTCAGAGTTAGTATGGATGGCTCTGTTGAGATATTACCTATATACAGATGGTAGGTGTGGACAGTACTTACTTTTACGATTGTGTATGAATTGTATAGGTATTAACTGTATGCAGTATAGTTAGTATGGATAGTATTGTTAGGATTATGTATATACTGAAGAACAGATTGTACCATTATACCATGCAGCTGATATGATTGGTACTTAGTTAGTTCTGTGTTTGTACAGTGGATATCATTATAACAGTATATTTCATTTATTTCACACTGTTAGTTTTATGCATGTCCAGAACAGACTCAGGACACAGTGAAGGCTTTTTAGTGATACTGAAAATAAAGTTAATGTGTTAAGACCACGGCCATCTCAGTGAATCATTGAATAAAGCCTGGGATCGCTTGTTCATATAGGGCAAGGGTTGTCCTTATGGGTGTGTGTGTGTCTATACGTCTAGTGTACTCTATATCAAAGGAGCCGGGAGGGGACATGAGGGCAACACCAGGTTAGAAGATTTTTGCGTGTGTGTGTGTGTGTGTGTGTGCGTCTGAGGGGGGTGAACCATTGCTCTTTCTGACTTGGTGTGAGTATGGCAGTGAACGCTAGCACCCTGGGGCTCAGCTGTGTCATACCCTTCCTACTGAGAGAGAGCGAGAGAGAGAGGCAGAAGAAGATTAGAAAATAAAGAGAAAGAGATTGAAAGGCTATACGTTCATGCTATCAAACCAATTTAAGTAATAATGTGTGACATTTTCACATTAGCAAATGATTCAACCTACAGCTTTTACATTTGCTGTTCTTAACAAACCTAAGCTGGGGCAGGGGAAAATGTGTCTCTGATGCGTTTTATGTTTCCAGTTTGTTTGGAATAAATAGAAGAAGAACTAGAAACTCAAACTTCATCAACAGAAAACACATTAATCACTCACATGAAGGCTCGCCAGCTGAAAGGGAAAGAGACTCTGAGCCAAAACTAGAATGAACACCACTGCTGCCTTTCCAAGATGAAAAACAAAGGGAAGGGACGATGAGGAGCGATGCAGATGTGGTTCAACTTCTTATCATGCTGGGACACTTCCTAATTGGAGTTGCAGCTTGTTAGATCTATTGCTAAGTACCAACTTGGGTCTAACATACATTTCACTGAATTGAAAGAGAGAAAGCAGAGTTAGGGTGCTCACAGACAAAGAGAGATCCAGAGTGATGGAGTGATCGAGGAAGGCAATGAACAAGAAAAAAGGAGAGAGTGAAAAGACAAGATGGGAACAGACAGAGAGAAAGACCCAGAGAGACAAAGCTCGTCAGGAATACAGTGAAGGGAATTCAAGAGCCAGCACTATGGACAGTTCCCCTCCTGTGGCTGTAGCCCTGACCCTGACCTCTGACCCCTGACCTCATGTCTATGACCTCAGTGACTCAGACAGCTGCTCAGAGCTTCACTTATCCACACCATTCACATCTCATCCCGTCTCCGTTGTAACTGCATGCTTCCTGTCTCACCGAGCTACAATGGATAGAGGAGGCTTTCCCATTCAAATCTAGGTCACTGATATGATATGAGGAAATATTTGGCATCATAAGGGTAGGGTAGGCTAGAGGTTAAAAAATCCCATCAACTACTGTTGAGGTGCCCTGCAGCAAAGCACTTCATGGAAAAATCCACTGTTGGCAATATGCCTTGCATTCCTGGGCTTGTTTTGTTGTATTCCCGTGGATTACTGGCCAAACGTAGATGGTGTAATGGCAGCTCAAGTTCACAACACTTTATCACAAAATAACTCCTGGAATGTGTTGAACATCACAGATTGATGAGCTATAACAGGAGGTTTTTTTTCCTTTAACCTCCCAGCTGCTCCAGTGGAGCTACTCAGTGGCCACCAGTGGAAGATTGTGATTGTACCTGCCAGCTGCCTGGTGTGAATGTGTGGAACAGTATGAATGTGAATCAGGAAGGTGATGAAAAAGACCATGCATGCTCAGTCAACTTCCCCTGGATAAATAAAGGTCATGATCCTAATTGCCTGCACACTTAAAGTGCCTTGACCTCTGGATCAATAGTAATTCAATCTTTCTGATGAACTACAAAGAGCTGCTTTACTCACGTCTGTACGATGTAAACATGAACAGCATCCAGGCCTCATTAGGAGTCCAACATACTGAATGCCTGCACACTTAAAGCCTCCTCACCATTGAACCAGACTGATAAATCACACACATTTCAAGATAAAGCATGCTCTTATTCAGAGCGTCATACAATAAACAAGCAGGTAGGGTTCAGTTTCGTTCTCAAGGACATCCTGAAAGGAGACGTGGCTATTGATGGACACATTGACTGTTGTGAAGATTGAAGCTATGACCTTTCAGTTACAGGATGGTCTCTCTAAGCTTGAAGCCACCCTGCCAGCCAACCCAATGTGCCCTAGTCCACTGATCCCCCAGCATGCACCAAAACATTTCTTTCTAAGATAGTCATTTGTTTTGGTGGTACAGTTGAAGGGGAATCACACCTAGAGATTAAATGACTATTTCAGTGATGAGAGTTGCTAGTCGTCCCTTATTACTGTGGTTCCCAAAGTGGGGACCAGGGAACTCCAGGGGTCCTTGATGGTGGTTTCAGGTGGTCCCAAGGAAAAGGACTAATAGTTTAATGTCACTGTTGTTTCTTTCAGTAGAAGCTAGTCCAACGAGAGAATATATAAGGATGGCTGTTATGATCAGAGGTTCCACACTCCCCAATGTTATCACCCTAACTACAGTACAGTAAGCACAGTTATGTAACTCTGTACCAACTCATACCTACAGAAAACATCAAAACTTTGTCCTAAAGAACATCATCTGAGTCCTTGATATTCAAAGGTTTGTAATCATTCAGTAATGAAGGAAAACATGTTGCACACCTTAATCAATACAGAACATGGTTCGTTATGTATTTTTAAGCGAAGGCGACCAGGGCAAGAAAGGCAACTCTGAATCAGTCAAGGACTGAAGTCTCACCAGCAGACTCCAGAATAGAGATCAGATCAATAGAGTGAGAGAGAGAGAGAAGCAGAGGGCTCTCCATCTCACCCTTCACTCTGCCTCACTTGAACTCTTCACAGGTTCCGGTCTTAGTTCTCTTGTTTCTGGCCTTGGGAGAGAGTTGTTCACAAATATTGACTGAACTGTGCTAGACAATAGGAATAACATGAATTCTTAAATTGAGTGCTGTCCACCTTAAAAGGGGAAATACACTAGAGGAGGATCTGACTGAATTCAGACAGATTTCCCTTCTGAGAATCGGGCCGGCTCCCTGATCTCCTCGAAGAAGATCAGCGAGGATCATCTGGTAGCGTGAAGCATTACAGACCAAATCTGAACCCTGCCGATTGACTCACGTGCTCATCGGGATGCCCTGATAATATCAAACATGATTGGAAATCGTCAGGGGTCCTGTAGTGTGGGTATTTGAGATTCACTGCCCTGGCCACCTCCATTGTTGTTTTGACTAAATTCACAAGTTCATGTTAGTTCTCGAGTTCCTGCGAGACTCAAGGTCCTGACGTGTCAGAAATCTGTACTGGACTCTTAATCATATCATGTAGTGTGTGACCTCTAACCCTAACTCGTCCAGTGGGAGTATTTTAATCACATCTGTCACATCAGTATGTGTGTATTACAATAGGATTTAAAATGTGTCTAGTGTTGCTAGCTTAAGTCAAACCGAAGTTCTTAGCATGGAGGATGTGATGTGATACAGATTATTGGCGAGGCTCAAACCCACGATGTGTGACTGCTGAGCCAACAGTATTATGCAACAAATGCCCTTCGGTGAAAGCTTTTATCCAAAGCAACTTGCAGCACCAGGAGTGCAGACGTTAGCGTGGGTGGTCCCACTGGGTATTGAATACATCACCTGGCAGCGCTGTACCTTTCTCCACTCTCTGACAGAAATGGACATCACCTTGTTGTGTTTCAATATTAACCCACCCACCAAACAACCGTCATCACATTACACCCGGGGCGTCATTTGGGGCTTCTTGGTCTAGTTAGTGTTTAACCTAAAATGCTGTTATCTCTCTTTCCAGAATCAGGACACCCGATGGATATCTTATAAACACTGTTATACACACATGCTGTCTTGTCTGCAACCGTAAATTCATTACGTCACTATTTTGTCACCCCCTAGTTTTTTCTGAAATGACGCCACTGCAATACACCGAGATTTGTAAGATTTACATCTAAAGGAAATGAGTCAGATAGCGCTATCCTTAGCTAAGAGACGTTGAACTATTGACTGTCAGTTAACCAAAGGTTTCAAAACACAGTGGTATTCCTATGGTCTTGGACAGCTCATGACCTCCACAGTGCCAGAGAGAGATGGAGAAGGAGAAACCTTGATGAGTACAATGAGACAAATTTTAAAAAAAAGCGAGGTTACATTAGATGATCCTAGTGGAAAAACTGGCTGTATATAATGGATGCCTGTAGAGCTTGAGGTAGAGGGATAATAGCCCCTGTCTTTCCTGTCTCGTCCACTTTGCCCTCTGACAGTAGTCAGCCAGTCAGAGTGAGTCAGGTTCAGCAGCAGCCTGGAGGTTAGAGAAGTGGCCTAATGACTGGGAGGTCACCAGTTCACATCCCTGGACGGGCTGGGGAACTGTGGTCAGCCCAAGTGGACATCTCTAATCTCTCCCAGTAAATAGTGTTGAAGTGCCCCTGAGCAAGGTGCTTAACCCCCTTCTGCTCCAATGGAGCTGCCCAGTGGCCAGCAGGACACTGGAGGTTGCATGGGGCAGATTGATGAGCTTATGTGTGACCCTCACTGCCACAGGCATTTAGTTGACACTCTCATCCAGAGTAACTTGCAACGAGTGCAACAGTAGAAAACACTTACAGTCCTAAACGTCCAACATTACAAGCAACCAATAGCAAAGAGTGCAGAGGGTGCGCTCCGTCAACAAGCCCTTGTGGTAAAGGATAACATGTGGTTAGTCAGCTTGACTGTATAACAGCAAACCTCATCATGGATTAGGGTCACTTCATAATTTTACTGTTATGGTGGGTTGCACCATAATGTCATCACCCATATTTACAGGGCTGGGAGACTTGTCCCTGTTCTGCCCAGCCATCTGTACCACAGCCTCATGCTCGACTGAACGGGTTCGTCTTTCTGCCCACCAGCTCCTCACAGCTCTGGCTGCTGAATGGAAATGACTCACTGCTGGTGTGTCAAGTGGAATACTGAAAACCCTCAGAAACTCTTTGGTCCAAAACTTACATCTGGATTGAAATCAGCTGAAAATTATTGCAAGAAGAAGAACTGGTTGATGAATCAACTTTATTTGAACTAACACACATACATGCAGTGAATTTGTTTCTTCTCATCCCTCTGACTAGATAGACACACATCACCCCACACACATGCACTTTTCTGGTCAGAGGACAGTGCAGGCAGCAGCTACTGGACAGTGTGCCTGGAGCAGTTGGGGGTTAAGTGCCTTGCTCAAGGGCACTTCGGCAGTGTTGGTGGGCACTGTAGCTGTGGCACCAGTCATTTTTCAATCGCCAGCTCACAGCTGGAATACACCCTCCTGGTGGTGCCGGGGATCAAGCCAGCGACCCTCC
>OOFE01045478.1:0-10933 GCA_900323365.1 Monocentris japonica | reverse complement strand
GACGTCCATGGCTGGGGAGGGGGTGGAGATGTAATGGGAGATGGTGTAGGGGTGGCTGGAGCGCTTAAGGCTGGGTCTCAGTGGCTCATTGGGGATTTTAGCACTGCTGTGGGCCTGATCTGGGGAGGAAGGGCCAGCGATGTCTACGGCGGTGGACATAGCAGTGGCTCTGTGTGTGGGTGTGTGGGTGTGTGTGTGTGTGTGTGTGTGGGAGGAGAGGTAAGGGAAAAGGGGATTGAAGCCGATGTGGGGTTGACAACCGTCCTGCTGTTACTTCAGCCAAAATGGCAAGCCTTGGCCTGTGTCCCTATTCCCATTCTCTGCAGCAGCCTCAGAGTCCTGGAGAGCTAGAAATGAATGGGGGATGAGGAGAGGAAGGTTAAGAATAGAAATGTTGGAGGGAGAAAAACAGAAAAAGAGGAAAGGGGATAGGATACTGGGGGAAAATTCCCAGAACCACTTAGCACCACGTTTGAGAATGAAGTGTAAAGAATGTGTCTGTTGAGAGAGAAATATAGGATAAATGTGTATATGCTGTGAAATATAACTCGTTGAATTAACATGAACAGGCTCACATATCAGATAGGCAGCATGCTATGCCGATGATTTCCGCATACAGGAGGCAGTATCCCTTTAAGAATTTCACGGTATATCAATGCAATCAATAACAGAGCGACAACAATATGCAAAGATATGCGCATATGCGCAGGTCAAATGTGGAGCGCGCTTTTCAAATACATTTTGACGACTGGTGTTATGTGTGCCAGCCATAACAAAAGCATACCGGAGAAAGAATAGATCGGGGACGCTAAAAAAATAGGTTGTCTTTTGTCTGGTATCGACGACGAGGAGCGAGGTGCGCAACGATGCGGTTGCTGTAGATAAAAAAAGACTAGGCTACATTCCTTGTCCACATTTGTTGAAAAACTATTTCGGCGATCACACGCAGCGCATATACGCAATTATGAATCAAGTGTCTAAAGCCTTCCCCAGCTCGACGAGGGGCCCGATTGATCATTTCACGTAATGAACGTTACCTAAGAAGACGGTGCTCGACCGACGCCACGGCGAGCTGACCACAGTCCGAGTGGTCGCTGCGACACGTCTCTTGCGCGGAGAAAGACGACAAACACAGACAAGGAGAATCGACAGGAAGTGTTCGGAAAACGTCCCTTCTTACCTTATAAATTCCGCCCGAACTCTCCTGTCAACGACACTATGGAGTCATGAACTATTGGTGTGGTGATTGTAGTGTATATGGACGGCGGAGCTGCCGATTCCTCCTCCACCTCTCCGTCCCGGAGGGTCTGCAAACACTCTGCACGGAATTTGGGGGCGTCGCTCAAAATACGAAGTGGACTCTGCTCCTGAAATCATCCGGTCAAACCGACCCCATAACATCCACATTGACAGCTTTACTGCTCTGTGCATGGACATCTACCCTCCACCTGACAGCCTGGATACTATAGCATGACATATTAAAGCTACATCATCAATTATCCAGGTTTATGCCTATCAGCTCTGTTCATTCATAACCTGTAGTTAGTCAGCGACAAATAAGCGTTTTGTAAAAATACCCTTACGAAAAAAACACTAGGAATCCTATAATACACGTTAGAGGGATGTTATAGAAATGTCACAGCAAATCTATAAACTATATGTAATAGTCTATAGGAATATTAAAGGACTACTATAAACCCACTATTGAACACACCCACACAAGTCCCTATAGGAAAATGTAAGGAATATTATAGTGATACTATAGGGCCTAGGAGATAAAATACCATAAGGTACAATAAGGTGACTATAAACCCACTATTGAGTACCACACCCACTCTGTACGTCACTATAGGAATATTTTAGGAATTTTTTATATTTTATTGGACTTTTATTTTTTCATCTGATAGTCTAAATATTCTAACATTACAAACTAAGCCTATCATAATTAATTAATTAACCCTTTATAATCCCTTTATTCACAACCCTTACTCGATGTAAATAGTTATTTTGTAAGAAATAAGGCTATGTGGCTGTGTAGGTTGAAGGGAAAATACTGTATAGGTACTGGGGAATACAACTCTGGACAACTTCTGTCCCAACACAGATGAGTAAAATAGGTCTAAAGTCAAAACGTGTCCTGAAGCAAATTACTCCTTAAACAAATATATGGAAATAGTTACAAAATGATGGTGGGTGGAATTGCATTTAAAAAGAGTATGTGTATACATACTTTTCAAAATACAGAAATAACGCCTATCTTTGAAAAAGGGGCATCGGGGCATTCAAACATAGCAAGATATAAAATAACCACTGAACAACCTGAAAAAAATATGAGATCAGTAAATTTAATGGTCTTCTTCCAAAAAAGTGACCATTTGTGGGGGTGTGCCGCATAAAACTAACGTATTTTGCAGGTTTTTATTTTTTTTAAAGAGCCTGAATCATCCAGCATCAAGGATGCATCCAGATTGGATATTGACTCGATGGTATTCCGTGCCTTTCCACTCTTTGGATCATTATTCTCATGTAATGATTCCTAACTCTGTGATGTAGGCCTCCTGGTGTGATCAGGTTGGTTTCTTTAAATCAGTGAAAAGATTCAAAACATCACAAGATGAAAAATGCCTGGGAATTGCTATTCCGCCCATTAAATAAAACAATGGCGTTTGCCACAAAATATTGACCAGATCTTTTTTTACAATTTACTAACAAAACACACTGCCATCAGAAACTATAAATCACAAAATTATAGCCAACTGTCTTCAGAAGAATATAACTCCACGTGTCAGAATTGCATGATAGGCCCCCATGCAAAAAGTAGTTAAATATTTTAAACCCATGCAGCAGAAGCAACGTCAGCCAGACAGTGGAGTCGTCTGGTTAGGGTGACTCCTCAGACCAGGATGTCCTAGTCCAGTCCACCTCTTATGAGAGTCCTCCGTTCTGGCACGCAGCCAGATGCATCGTGTGTGTGTGTCACTGTGGGAGCAGGGGCCCCACCATACTCTCACACACACACACACACGGTCTAGTTTGGGCTATTTCTGAAAACACAGCGCCTTCTAGCGGCCACCACGAATACCGCCTTGTCTTAAAATGGCCACTGGTGTTGGTGGACACTGCAGCAGCGCAGTCTCCCCGCCACGGTGCAGACCAGCAGGCCGGAGACAATGAGCAGCCCGGATTCCACTGCAGTGGCCGAACAGGCATAAACCACCTTTACTCGTTATTCTTGTCCCTCAGTTAGCACCAAAACGAATTCCTTTACCTTGCTGTCAACAGAGATCAATTGGCATCTGATTGCTAAATGTTTACAAGTGCATTTGATCCTGTGGTAAAAAATAAATAAATAAATAAAAGAATTGGAGTTTGCCCCCCACCTGCACTGAAAACCCTTGCTGCTACAAGAAAGCTTCCTACAAACAAATGAGTGAAGCCTACACAGACCACTCATGACAAGTTTTATTCACAATATACAGAGCAATGAATTACCATCAAATCAGACACACCGCAGCCGACAGAAAATAACTGATGAACAAGCAAAATATATCCTTTATAGACAGGCTTTTACTTATGAACAAATTAAATACAATTTTTTCAGAAGCAGACAGAATGACTTGTTGCAAAGAGTATACAGTGTTTCAACTGCTGTCAAGATTGGACTCGTGAGCATTATTGTTATTCCAGCTTTTCATTTAAGATCAACATCATTTCGACTTCTCCTGACTGAGCAGCTCTTAGTGTAAAAAAAATCAACACATCTAACATTCAATGGGCTTCTTTGTGTTCAGACTCTGGGCTGTAGTTTTGTGTATAGGCATATTTTCAAGGCCCGTGCTGCACTCAAATTCAAAACCTGAACAGACCGAACAAACGATCTGCCAGCCTCATCATCTCTCAACCACCTGCTCCATACCTAGGAAGAGGAAAGAAGGAGGGGACACAGATGTCACCAGACATGAGAGTACAGTGCCTGCACAGTGAGAAATTTCACCTAGCAGCACAGGTCCGGGGAGAATTTTGACCAAACCAACCGATGATTTTGTGATGTGATTGCACAGCCATAATACCCTCAATGTCTGACTCTGTTGGTGTCAAAGTCCCTTCCTTATCTCTCCACAAATTACCTTTGATTCTGAAGTCATGTCAGTAATGTAGGAACAGTGTGGAATATATGAGATCAAAATTCACAACATTTTAAGCACTTTCCGAGTTTGGAGACTCCCACATTCTGACCGCTTCTGAATGCAGCATTCAGTATTGGGCTCTGAAGGAATATCCGTTGTTTTGTTTGACTGTGGCAGTGTGATACTGTGACCGTCGGTGTTACACTGTAATGCTAAGTGATGTTTGGACGAAGTGGGGCTGGGTAGAGGTGATGGCAAGGGAGGATGGAGCCCTTGAATCGTTGGCTTAAGCATCCTTCTTCTTGATGATGAGCGGTCCCACGTTGTCCCCAGTTTCCTCATTGTGTTTGGTGTGGGCGCCATCACAGTATGGGAACTGCAAGAAGAACGCACACCGTCACAGGACAACAAAAGGTTTTTAGTCAAGTTAAGCACTCTCTGCTTTGTGACTGTGAGAGTGTGTTACTAGGCCATCACAATTTAGTTTCCCAAAAGCAGCTCACAAAACTGTGAAACAGAAATCAACGTAAGATGCTTTTAAGAAACTTTTGCCAGGACAGGTAGCCTATATTAGCATCCTTAAGAACAAAAAGGAAGATCTAACACCAGTTTTATACCATTCAACAGGGGAAAATCAAATCCATATTCTAACAACCTCGGCTCTAATATTTTAACACCAAGATTATCTCAGTTGTTTTTTTTTTTTATTATTCTTGGAGCCTGAAGTCATTGTCAATGAGTGTTCAAATTGCCCCTACACTTACACTTTAGCACACACTGCCACCAGCATGCCCTTCACTGTTTTCTTTGCCAACCATATCAGTAGCTGATAGCAGGTCTACTGCCAAATTCATCCAGTTGTGACTACACATTGCACCCTGATGTGTTATTTAGACAGAAAGGTGCAGCTTTGCAACAATGCTGGTTAGGAATACTCAATGCACCAATTTACAACAATTCAACTAGGACAACCTATGTCTTTTAAGTTGAATTAAAGGTTTCATGTTCATAATTTACTTATTTCCTCATAATGTTGTGCCTATTTGATGGAAGTGTGCAGAGTAAGCACTGCGCAGTAATGCTTGTGCCAATCTAGCTGTTAAGCAAGAGTATGGGGGAGAAAGTCTCAGCCATTGCACTGGGAAGGAACAGATTTTTTTTGTGAATGAAACCTTTTAATTGGCAAACGAAAAGAAATTAAACGATTAGCTTTGAAGGCCTTTTAGCAGCAAAATGTGGGAGCATTTTTTTTTTTTTAAAATGGAAATGTAGCCAAAATTCTCCATCGACTATAAAATTTGTTATAATACCCAATATATGTATACAGACTTTCATTTTGTTGATTAAAATATATTGTTCTTATTGGAACATTCAATATAATATCTGAGCCCTAATGAGTTATAACAGTATTGAATGACTGACAATTTGCTATGGCCTGACCTTTTTGGACTTCCAGCAGCGGCAGTAGACGGCCTTGGTGCCAATTTCCTCCATGTCGAAGCTGTGGACCACTTTGGGACTGTCTTTGCAGATGCTTGTGTTGACCTGGCCCTTCTTACAGCTCCGCCCGCTCAGGTAGTGGCTGACTAGGAAACCTCCGACAGCCGCCACTACCGCCACCGGCACCACCACCATCAACTGGTCTGGTGAGACACACAGTCACAGTAGACACTTTAAAGCTGCTTTATGCTTGAGCACAGGGCTTGCTCGGGTATACTGCTCACATCCATCTCTAAGTTGCAGCACAGCTTGGAAACTTAGGGTTTGTCAATACACCCAGATTTCTCCCACATGTGAAATCTGTTTTCACTGACGTAATATTAACAAATAACTTGAAGCATGGAACCAATTTCTGCAGACACTGCAGAATTTTGATCACATGAATTTTTTTTTTTGTGTTTTTTTTAAACTGACAGGCCCTCATCTTCACCATATAAGCACTCAATATAGTTAAAGTAACACACTAGGATTGTAGGGTACCTCAATACAACCAAAATATCAAAATATCCTTACGATGCCTGTGGAGGTCAGCTAGAGTCAACCGTATGGAAGGCCCTGTGTTACCTCATACTATTGAAGCTCAGGCCTACATATTGCAGCTCATACATAAGTAGATTAGCTAATCCCTGTGCTGATTTTAATCCATTAAAATGTGTGTGATAGAAGCCTCAAACTCTGGCTTTCTATAGGAAAAGTGAACATCTTAAACTTTGACAGTTACATTGACTGAGGTGGAAGACTTCATGGTGCCCATTCTGTCAAAAAAAATCCAATTAACAGAATATACTGGAGTCTTGAATATTATTTCTCATCCCGCACACTGGGAAAGTATGTTTCTATATTCTAATTATACTAAGCCTGGTTAGTATCTCACCATTAACAGAATCCACCTTCAGATACTCACTGTATATCATCAATTTGTGATGAAGTGTTGTAATGTTTTTTGGTGTACCCACTTTTCCTTAACCTGCCATGTCTACTCAGTTAGCGATGTCCTACATTTCCCAAAATGTCTTTCAACAATGTACATGCACTCCGGATCCGAGATTTCCATCATTAGACGATTATCGTTTTTTAGCCATGTAACTAATGGAGATAGAGACTTCATTCCTAATCCAAAGGCTATGTTTGCAGGGTCAATAAATTAATTTAACTTAAAATTTAAGTGATAGGAATGATGTCTTTGGGTATAACAGCAAGTTGGAAAATTGGTCAGCGTTGGTTGGTTTTTCTCCTTTGTAGCTGCGCTGTAAGTATCTTGATATTATGTCACGTCATCTACATTTGGCCAGTCATCAATGGGAATAAGAAAAATACACCAAACAAACAAAATGGCTCCAGAAATGTAAGGTACATCTTTTTTTACATTTAACAGTGTTTTAATGTAGATTTTCCTTTAAAGACACCAAAAAAAAAGCAAAAATCACTGGCACATACACTGATCAGCAACAATATTAAAACCACTGACAGGTGAAGTGAATAGCATTGATTATTTCGTTACAAAGACACCTGTCAAGGGGTGGGATCTATTGGGAGGCAAGGCAGCAGTCAGTTCTTGAAGTTGATGTGTTGGAAGCAGGAAAAATGGGCAAGCGTAAGGATCTGAGCGACTCTGACAAGGACCAAATTGTGATGGCTAGACGACTGGGTCAGAGCAGCTCCAAAACGGCAGGTCTTGCGGGGTGTTCCCCGTATGCAGTAGTTAGTACCGACCAAAAGTGGTCCAAGGAAGGACAACCGGTGAACTGGCAACAGGGTCATGGGCGCCCAAGGCTCATTAATGCACATGGGGAGCGAAGGCTAGCCCGTCTGGTCCGATCCCACAGAAGAGCTACTGTAGCACAAATTGCTGAAAAAGTTAATGCTGGCTATGACAGAAAGGTGTCAGAACACACAGTGCATCGTAGCTTACTGTGTATGGGGCTGTGTAGTCGCAGACCGGTCAGAGTGCCCATGCTGACCCCTGTCCACCGCTGGATGGTTTTAATGTTATGGCTGATGGGTGTGTATCTTACTGGCAAACCAACTGTTTGAACTGTGCTTAAATGCCAGTCTCAAATGCAGCAGTGGTTTCAGAGGAATATGGCAAGCATTATTATACAAAAACGTGACTTACCTGACTCATATCTCTTGCCCCTGCAACCTCAATGTTACCAAAAAAAGTACAGTAAGGAGAAAGGACAAATGCCCTCCCACTGCAAGACATTCTGACAAAACAAAACGTGGTATCTGACTTGGAATGTATGGCCATACAGAAACTGCATCCTGCATAACTTACTGGTGACATAAGATACATTTACACAAGGAACTTTCTACACATATGCTCTTAACATTATGGACTAATGAAAAGAACAATATATAAGATCATATATCAATCTGCAAGTGTGTATTTGCCATTTAAATGCAGCGTGTGAGTCCCTCGGTACAATACCAAATGCAATGGCCATATAAGCCATGACATATATGGAGAAACTTACACCTGCTGTGGATGATGATCAGCTCCAATTATGTTTGGAGCTGAGGAGACAAATATTCTTTGTGTTTCCTAATTGCAAACAACCTGTAGCTGTACCCAACGGGGCTGACTGGCTAGTTTAGCTAGCTGGCTGTTAGCCAGTCAAGGAATGTTAGTTTATATTGAATTTGAGAAAAAAAATGTAAAACTTCAATTATCAACATCGTTTTAGGCTCCGTCTGTCAAAGTTACTAAGCTCTTGTCAATACATGCGCCCTGTGCCGTGAAACATACAGTTTGGTGTAACGTTAACTTGGGTTAGTCGCCGACCGACGTGTTAAGTTTACCTTATGCGGCAGGCGAAACACTGTTTTCCCTAAACTAACGTTAGTTTAGCTAGCTTGCTCCATTCACTATCTAGCTTTGAGGCTTTACCTTTTGATATCCTGAATCCCGTGCTGGGTAATGCAGGCATCGGCGGCATTGGCATTTGTGGGATAGTGGGTAAATTTGTCATGTTTTCCCTGGTCGATGTGTTGTTTTGGGTTGGCGCAAGGAGACAAGGTCAACCGGTTGGTCTAATCTGAACTATGTCCTCACCAGCGCTATGTTTCAGTCAGCAGCGGGCTACGTCACTGGGGCATCAACCAATGGGGGCTGGGGAGGGAAGGTGACGCAGTATCCACATCGTGCGAGGTTTCACTCCTGCCTACTTCCGTTTCTGCTTCGATCCTGTTCGGCAGGCTAGACCGCAATGGGAGCCTCACATTTGGTCCAATATCTTTTTTTCTCTGGGATAGCCTTATTTTGTTTAATGTTAAAGATCTTAGTAAGGTACTAACTGCACTGTGAGACTGAATGTGTTTAAATTAGTAAATACAATACTTTGTTTAATAGGTACTTCTGTTTCCCACATACATAATGATGAATCATTGATGCAATTAGCTATTTGAATTAGCTGTTGTATGCATTTGCTAGCCAACCTGTTAGCTGGCTATTCATTAATAGCCATTAATATTCCCTTAATTCCCTTAATATTCCATTAGTATTGAGACAGTTGTACGCACGTGCGAGATGATTTCCCACACCTACGCTGCTGCGGTGTACAGTGTCGGGCTTGTTACTCAAAAAGTGTAATGCATTTCTCTTTACTCATTATGAATTTCAAAACTAATATTACATTACTTATTACTCCCTGTAAGAAGTAATTAGTTACACCACTAGTTAAATTACTTTTCCATTACCCCCCTCCCTTTAGTTATGACCAAAATAGATTTATTTTGGTCATAACTTTGGTCATAAGTTATGATATTTTGGGATTGTCTTATTTAACAAATGTGATATGAAGGGGTGATAACAAGAGTAAAGACTTATTTCTGATTGGTAACTAATATTACTGAAATTGAAATAGATTATATTATTCGTTGCTGAGTAAAGTAATACCAGCACTATCACTGGCAGTGTAGCGAGGGTTTCCTCTTGATAGTTAAAGCTCTTTGGTGACAACTAGTGCTCGTGCTTGGTGCGTTTATTCCTCAAACCCTAAGCCCCAGTCACTTCCCCACTGACAAAAGCAAAAACATTTCTCTTGAACAATTAATTGTATTAACACGACCAGAATAGCCCTTTTTGGATACAAGGTTTTAAAGTACACCCTACCTTAACTTGCTATGAAAGGGGCCATTGCAATAGCAATTAAGGCTTATATGGAAATTGGCCATGTTTAATTAAATGCAGAGTGTAACAAACATATGAACACAAACACCTGGGGATCAATCGCCAGGATCAATTAAAGTCAGTCAGGACAACAAAGCAATTTACTAGAATTATGAATGCAATGACATAAGGTAAATCTTGAACCAGAATGCTTAGAGCAACATGAGTATATTTTATTCATGCAATAAATTCCATTTATTTGAATAGTTGTATGGATGCAGTCTTAAAATGATAGACTCTGGAGAGGGAAAAGCACAAGCACCATGACAGTGGGCCTGTGGAACCATATCCTAAAAATGATGGGTACTGTTCACAGTCCTACAGCCATACAGTTGTTTCAATAACAGGTATCAAATATATCAAATACCAAAACAGGCCAAATTTCCCCTCATTCGCTTACCCTTCGTCTTAGTTGTTTTCCAATATACACTAAGAGGAAAGGGTCCGGTTCCAAATCACTCCCCCCAAATCTCAATTTCTTCTCAGGAAGCTCATTTCATTATTTGAATGCACATTTTCTGAGTGTAGTTTCAATTTCAACATACCAAATGCTCTTCTATGCAGTAGCAGAAATGTTAAGATACTAACATTTGACACCTGAAAATAAGCATTTGACACCTGAAAATAAATTACAATGATACAGTGGAGTACCAACAGGGATTATTCTTCCAGTCAAAATTCCCTAGAATTGGGCCAGGGGTGCAACCAGGCTTCGCGTTACCCATTCCTACCCCTACATCTCCTTTAAAAAGGCCTGAGAGTGAATCAACACAGGAGTCACAGGTTTTTATTACACAGTTTAATCAACACACAAAGCTCAACGAGCCTCTCAGGTAATTCAATATACAGAGGTTTTGTGCAAGGAGAGTGGGTTCTCCTCGCACCCAGAGCCCAAGCCAGTCCCATAGCCTTTTAAGATGTTAGCCTCTAAGTCAACAATAGCAAAAACAAAACAAAAAAAATAATAATGCAACCTAAAGAGTTATGGGGGGGGAATAAAAACACAGGTTAAACTAAGAAAAAAAAAAACTTGCTTAAATACCTTGTCCAGAACCTCCACTTTGTGAATGTACAGAAGGTGGTGGTGGTGACATGGGGTTAACAGTTTGTGCGTGCGTGCGTGCGTGTGTGTGTG
>OOFE01045477.1:0-32654 GCA_900323365.1 Monocentris japonica | reverse complement strand
ATGTGGCTCCGCTCGGCTTTGCACAAAGCAGGTTTCATCTGCGGGGCGCCACTGCTCTCTCCTTCCTCTGTCTCGTCATCTTCTCCATCACCTAAGACAGTAAACAGAGAGCAGCGTGAACTTACTCCATTTACATGCTATGTTTCCACGTTGAAAAGATATTTGCACAATTATCTTTATTATACTGACTACATAGTATATATACATACATAGTTTTGTTTTGCTTTGTTTAGAAAATGTAGCACTTCCATGTTTGCTGGCAGAGTGGATTGTGTGGAGGGTCTACAGGCAATCTCATCTAATCAATGTGCCTTTGTAGATTCAGTTTTGTGATGTCACACCCACAGAAAGCAGAGAAACTGATAACTAAAAAGTGAGTCAGTTTGAGAAAATACCAACATACAAATGATAAAAAGTACCCTTTTTTATGATTATAATCATGGTGAAACACCAACATCATAAAAGTTCCCTGTTCCTCACAGCTAAATTCTGTATGTGAGTGTGTGCATGGCTGCAGGTGTGCATGTGTCAGTGTCAACAGGTGTGTGTGAGTAGTCCCTCACCTATACGGAAGTCGATGTAGCCCTCTCCTCCACTCAGCACCAACACATTTTGAACACTCTGAGCCTCGGCCTCCGGGGGTGCTGTGGATCCCTGCCCCTCTGATGGACTGTCCAGCACACTGCCGTTCAGGGTGGCCAGAACATTGCCTGTCACAAAACCTACAGGTTAAGGACTAGGCATGGACAGGTCTAGCAGAGTAACATCATTTTCAGCAGTTTCAAAACAGTTTAGAGGGCTAAGCTGAGTTGGAAAAAATGCTACTAATGAGGCAGCTACAGAGGGATCAATATGGTTCAGGCATTGATCCCACATGTAAAAAAAAAACTCTGAAGATGAGCACAAGATGCAGGTCAAAAGTTAAAAAATGAAACAGTCTCCTCTTTATGCTGCTGCCTCTTTATGTGATGATTGCAGAGGTGAAGAGACACAGTGTCAACAGCAAAAATCACACTCACACACTCACACACACACACACACATGCCATTTCAGTACTTAATTAATGAACATATACAATGGACATAATTACCAGGTTCTGTTATACATTTTAGACATATTGGTGATCCCCTGTATCCACTCTATGGCTCAAGACTGGAGTTATATGCAGCTGGTCGACGATATTTATGTCTCTCCATTCTGAGTCATTGATAAGCCAAGCCTCTTTAGTCGACTGAGGGGTTAGAGTGGAGGCAGAGCTAAGTACATTATAGAAAATGCTGATTCATTTCTTTGAGAGCTGAGGAGAAATAGTCCTTTCCACAGGGAAAAAATCTCAGATATATTATTAGTTGTTAGAGTTGTTTTCCTAGAAACAAAATCTCCTATTATTAAATATCAAAGGGATGAAGTTTGCCTGGTACAACTAATTTAAAGAGGGTCTGATATGTATACCAAACCAGAAGATGACCAGTGGAAGGGGAAAGGATCTGGGAGGTCAAGGAGATCCTAGGAACAGCTTCAGATTTTGTAAAATAATTAATAAAAATAATAATAATTTTGTAGATAATACTTCTAGTAATAGTTCTAGTAAGGTGAGAAATAGAGGTCTGGGGACTGGACAGAAATATCAATACATCATGAGCATACAAAGTAGTTTTCGGGCATTTTTTGGGGCGGCAGGCTAGCTGAGCGGTTAGAGAGGCTGACCTATCACCAGAGGGTCATTGGTTTGATCCCCAGCACCACCAGGCGGGTGTACTCCAGCTGTGAGCTGGTGATTGGAAAAATGGCTAGTATCACACCAACACTGCCAAAGTGCCCTTGAGCAAGGCACTGAACCCCAAAACTGCTCCAGGTGCACTGTTAAGTGCCTGCGCTCTGACCTGTGTTGTATGTGTGTGTATCTAGTCAGGGGTGTGCAAAAAAAGAATTTCCCCTCTGGGGATCAATAAAGTATGCTTTCTTTTTAAAGTATGCACCCGGGACACCAAAATAAAGGAGGACTGCCTTATTGCCTGGGCCACTGGCTCCAACACTAAATCAAAGAGCAAAGGACTAAAAGGGCCTCTTTTCCATGTTGGAGTGGAAAATGATCAGATATCGGTCCATTTGTCAGCACTGCAGCCATTGGATTATTATAGAGAACCCCAACCCAGTCAACAACCCAACCCAAACCAAACTGTCAAATGTCAAAGTGCCTGTGAGTCATGTTCCTGCAGCAGAAAAGTAGCACATGACCATCTGCTGCGTCTATAGAGAGACAATCTTTGCACCAACCTGGTACAGAAACAAAGAACTTGACAGCATCACGGTGTCCATGGAAACAGAGCTGGGCCTGGGCCATAGAGCAGTAAGGGATGAAGCTGCCACTGCTCTTCTCGGAGCTGTCATCACCGTACACATGGATCACGCCCCCAGATGATGTAGGAGACACCTTATTGGCTGAGGGAGTGAGAGGCCAGGAGTCAGTAATAGTAGATCAGAAATAGATTTAGAACAACAGCTAAAACTCACATCCCTAGCATGCAGTGGAGTCATGCAAGGCCAGAATACAAAATCCCAGTTATGGGGACATCATTCACATTATCAATTATGATTATCACAACATCGACAAACATATTTTACTCTTCAGTGCAATATGGGCTAGAGACAACTATCAATGGCATGCAGAGCAACCAAGGAACAAAAGTACTTTTCCAATATAAAGCAAAGAATAAAATCATTACACACAGTGAGAATACTTTTGGGCACCTTTAGCTAAATGTTCACAGATACAAGAAGACTGGGTAAGTGAGTGCTTGAGGTTCAAGGATCCAATTTCGACAGTTTTCTGTTCCATATGGGTGTTTTGTCAAATGGGTCCTCACTCACTGACCTTCATAGATCTAATAGGGTTGGTTAGACATCAACAAGTAGACGGAGGCTAGAAAGCTAGGCCAGGCCACCTCAGATCTATTAAGGGAATTGAATGAGGGCACAACTTTTATGGAAAGTGTAATAGTCTGCAGTCCTTTCAGATGTGTGAACACTGCACAAGAGAAAAGATCTCCGAAGACATGAAGACATGAAGACATGGCACTGTTTTGGGGGAAATGAAGGCGTGACTGGGTGAAGGCAGGTGGGTAAAGGTAGATCACAACAGCAGGACATAGGGAGGGCTCCCACTTACCCCTCAAACCCAGGAGCTGTCCCCGGTGAAGGACTACCGCTAGAGGAGGCGAAGGAAGGTAGGAGGAGAACAGAGGAGAAAATAGTACAGTAACAGTAATAGTCAGGACCAAGATGGCCTGTGAAGGAGGTGAAACCATCGAGGGTAATAATGAGGAAGGAAGGAAAACAGGAAGGTAGAATGAAAGATGGACAATTCATCAGGAGAGGGGAGGTTAAGCTAGAGAGGAGCACAGATAAACAGTGCTAGGTGTGTGATGCTGTTTGTATGTATCAGAAAGTCCTCTCCATTCCTCTCCAAACAGCATTAATAGTACTTGAAAAAGTCCTGTTATAGTAATTGTAACCATGAGGAATTTTCTGTTCAGCATGACCAATTTTATTTTCCTCTGGCTACCATGGTAAAACTTCCAGGCAAAATGTTCCTTTGCTTTTTATGTTGGTGTGTACCAAGTTCCTTTTTTGCATGTGGGTCTTATTTCTTGTCAAATACGAGGTACATGTGTATGAATGCAACTCAGACTCACTCTCTGTCAGTGGGATGGAGATGACCACACCATTCCCAGTCCCCACCCAAAGACGATTTCCACCAATCAGAAGTGCCGTGATTCGCACAAACGAGAAGCCCAGCTTGCCAGTACCTGTGAATGATAAATGATGAGAATGAAAAGCTTCCAAGTCAGTAAGAGAATAGCTGGTAACAAAAGAGTAGAACTATTCACACATGGTAATGACAAATTCCTTCTAAGACGGAGAGATCTAGAGGCAAGAAAATCTCCTGGTCCCACTAGCATGCTAACGATAAGCCAAGGTTATGTTGGTTGATAGGCATAAACTCACCCAGCATCTTGCTGACGTAGGGCTCAATGTCCACGTCCTGGAGGTGCTGGTGTGTAAGTGCATGGTAGAGACGCAGCGTGGAGTCCAGTCGGATGGACACCCACACACCATCGCCAATCCATGCCAGCTGCCGCACCTGGCTCTCCCTGCGAGGGTGGGCATCGAAGGACTTCTACACAGTAGGGGAAGAGATTAGGGGTGGTGAAAATCAACACATTACTGGAGTAATATCACACATAAAAGAAGTTCATCAAGATGATGTAATGGTTGTCACCAAGCAGCTCCATAACCCACCTCGATCTGCATGCTCTTGGGCTGGATGACGTGGATCTTATTCTTGTAGCCGCACCACACCTTGTCGTGGACGACCGCCATGCAGCGGATGGAGTGATGTGGTCGACCGAGATCCATCAGGTGGTAGTTGGACAGATCCCATTGGCCATCTGCTGACAGAAATGCGCACACACACACACACACACACAGATAACCAAGCAAAACTACGTAAATAATTAATTACTGACACAACACTACTACACTAATGCATTAGTGTGTAGATTACTGACAAACACCAGCTTAGCACCTTGCAAGATGCTGACTTTCAAACTGTAGACATCACAAACTACTATCAAGGAAGCTGTGATAGAATTGTGATAGAAAGCTCCAGCAAACATACGCCAATCTATTTAAGACTGTCTGAAGCATTCAGTAGAGCTGACCACATATGATTACCTTACATTACATTACATTACATTACATTACAGGCATTTAGCAGACGCTTTTATCCAAAGCGACTTACAATAAGTGCATTCAACATGGGTAGGCAAAAGAACTACTAGTCACCAGAAATTGTGAGTGCATTTCCTTCCGAAACAAGCATCTAAGAGCAGAACCAGTGCTAAGGTAAAAGTGCAATAAGTTAGCTACATACTTTTTATTTAAACAAATGAGACAAATAAGTGAAGTAAATAAACAAGAGCTAAGACAAGCTAAATGATGATGCCTCCAACTCCTCACAGAAGGCCTACAGGTTTGGTGTATCATAGCTCTGCTAGATTAAAAGGCCAAGTACCCTCAGATCTGTGGAATATGGCAAGGGTCCCATCAGCTAGGGCAACCAGCACACGGCCCTTCACATGCCTACAATGGGAGAAGACACAGACTGTTGTAACAGGAATTCATTCAAATGCTTTCTGAATGTTATATAGAATTTGACTTTAATGGAAACAGAACACACAAGCACATGCACGTGCACATGTACACACACATACAGAGAGAGAGAGAGAGAGAGAGAGAGAGAGAGAGAGAGATCAGTAGTCACTAATAGCTTACTTACACCAGACTGAGCACAGAGTCCTTCAGTTTGATGGAGTGGAGACATTTCTTCCAGTTGCCAACCGCTGAGTGTACATAGAGCCTGGAGGGAAGACAGAGCCAGGTTACTCCAGGGCAAAATAATGTGTGCTAATAATGTAGATTGGATTCAAAATACATAAAATCATAGGAAAGTCGTACCATGTACACAACACGTGTGACAGGGCCATTGGGTTTCAAAGCTATAGATTCCTGACTGACCAATGGTCCACTGTTCAAAGAGCATTGTTCCTGGCTGGGGTTGACAGCTAAGACTCTCATGTGCTAAAACTAAACAACATTTGCTGTAGGCAAACATGATTGACTGGTTTTAGACTATATTACAAGCAAGGCGTAAAGGAAAGTTCCTCCAGTCATCTTGGATGGTTAAACAACTCTTCCTTCCCTTGCACCTATTCCTCAACTATTCCTCAAGGCCATTACTATGAAAAGGTGTGTGTGGCCTTTAACAGTCAACTAGCCTGGTTAAATTAAGGTTACAAAATCTAGCATTTGAAGTTTTTGGTGAAACTTCCCACCTCTGAGTGCGACTAGTCCTTGAACTAACAATCGTATAAATACTCTGCCTATGAAACTGGTCCAGTATTGATTTAGTGGGTTTTTTAGTCTCAGTCAAACACTGAGAGCTACAAGCACTACTTCAATAGGTAGGCTAACAACAGAGATTTACATCATTACTCCATGAAGAGATTATTAGATTCTTTGTAGCTGCTGTGAAGCTCCAGAAGAAGTTGTGAGTGATTTAGCTGGGCTACCCACCAGCCATTCTGGGCTCCCAGCCACATAGTGGGGGCTACGCTAGTGCAGTTCTTGGCCTCTTCACCTCCATCCTCAGACTCCTGGGGAAGAGTCTCCTCTTTGGATTGGCCTGTGCTTCTGGTAGGACAGATGGATGGTACACACAGTGGTCTGATAAACCAGGTGTGCCATAACAAGTGCAATTCATGGGAGGCACAAACGTGTATCAAAGAGGCTACATACATATTTACACACCAGTTAATGTTCATTCCAGATACAATGTAACATACTAAATGCGCTTATTATCATAGAAAGTTTCTGATTATTATTATCATCATTACATGGAATATCCATCACCTAGGTTAGTGAATACTAAGACATGATCGCTAGCTGAATGCAAAATGATAAAAGTACATAAAGTTGCCAGCATCTTTTCCAGTCTTTGAAAAAGTGAATATATAAACCCATGTAATGGATACCTCCTACCTATCAGTGGCATCCACTAGGCGTGGCTGGGGATCGGTGAAGACGTGTTCAGTGAAGGGTCCTGGGGGTCCGCTTCCTGCCTCTGTGTGGCTGGCTGCCGGCTCAGGGACCTCAGTGGCCTCGGTGGCTTCCTCTGCTGACTGGGCAGGGTGAAGCTTCCCATTCATGGGGGGAGCAACAGGGGCTAAAGCATAGAAATAAATGGACAGGCTTTTAGCACTGCCACCTTTCTCACAGGATAACATGTTTATTCTTTTTGGCTGCACTAATACCAAAATGCAAGAAGAATTTGGGATTGGCTCACCTTGTCCTTTGTCCAGTATGGGGGTGTCGGTGCGTGAGGAGCAGTTGCTGCGGGCCACACTGCAGTTGGTGGCACAGCCCACTAGAGTGATGCCGGCCAACATGCCCTCCATACCACCAGTTTCCTCCCCCCCTCCAGTTCCACCATCGCCTGGATCCAGCACAATCTCTCCTGCTGGATAGTCGCTCTCACTGGCAGCTGAATAGGGGCACCCCACACACACACACACACACATATTGAAAACCTTGCTAAAAAGCTAAAGATTGATAAACTGTTAGGGGGAAAGTTAAACAAATTTAATGGAGTGCCCAAACATTTACATTTTTGTTATGTTCTGTCTGCTGTATAGAGAATTATCAACATTTGAGTTAAAATGCAATGAGATTTGCAAAAAAAAAAGAAAGAAAGAAAAATCCTACATTGGGTCTTAAAGAGTGATACAGTGAGCAGCGGCCGTCTCACCTGGCACACTGGAGATGCAGAGCACATGGGCGTTGCAGACGTTGAACTGGTCGACCAATGAGCCTGGCTGGTTGGCATCGATGATGACCACCTTGCTGGCAGAGTGTGTGCTGGTAAGGATCCACACTCGACTGCTCATGGTGTCTGTTTCCTGGAGCTCCTTAGACTGGGCGAGGAGAGAGAGAGAGAGGAGAGGTGACAGGGTTTTGACACAATAACAATACCAACTTTTTCATGGATTCTATATTTAATATTTGGAAATATTTCTAAAGCTTATATGTTCTGTAGCAGCCTAAAAGACCATCTGTAATAGTCACAGTCTCCCATGTCTTTATGGTCCCTCTGGCATAGTTATAAATACTGATTACAGATCTTAAGTACTATGCTATTCAAAGACCCAAAAATAGGGATGACTGTTGAGCCTTAAAGTGATGTGTCACTGCCACTCTACCTTCCTCTTCTCTGGGGAGCTGTGGTTGCTCTTAGTGTCGCCTCCTTCCTCCTCAGTGTTCAGGGGATCGGTGCTGCTGGACCCTGCCTTGGCTGGTACTGACTCCTGGCTACAGGCCCTCCATCCAGTCAGGTCCACTCCTGCTGCACACCACAACTACAAGTGTGCGCACACACACACACACACACAATTGAATGAGTTGTAATTGGTCTGAGATTAAGTGTAACCTGCAACCTTACTGATCCAAACTCTTCAGTTTGATGACTGAAATCAAAGATGCTGGAAATTTCACACATGGACACATCTACATAGATGCCAATACATTAACGGCCAATTCAATACAGTAAATCATAAATTAAGATTATAAAGATTAAGCAGTATTAGACATTGTCAGATTGTGCATTTGTGAAACTGTAACAACTGTTAAAGTTGTTTTTTGCCAACTTAAAGACACAATATGCAATCAATAGCTCAAGAAACGAAATATTGTGTCAGGACAATGAAATCAAATGAGCCTAACACAAAAAGACAGATTGTGGAACAAATCTTTGACGCTCCGGTTGACCAGAAGCAGTCTGGTCTGATAGGGGTATCACTGGGGCCTCACCACATTTTCACTTCTGACTTCTTCTTACCTTCCTGTTGGGATCCTTCTCTACCAGGGGGCGACAGTACACAGGAACAGGAACGTTCTTCATGCGGTTGTCCTCCTTCTCGTTGGTCATCTAAAAGCAGAGGTGGGCGGCGGGGTCAGGAGACAAGCAAAGCAATGAATTACTGACTGGCTCCTGAGAAACATCTCTAATCCTACTGACGACTAATGACAACCAAGACCATTCAATCAAGCCATCCAACTCAATTGCTTGCTATTCACCATATCCCCATCATGTGGTCAGAATAAATAGGGGGAGGTAACAGACACTATAGACAGAGGTTGTAATTTCTGTTTACATGTACATAAATACAAAGACAATAGTAGGATCAAGGCAGACTTTAAGAAACGATGACTTCGCTGTGTTAAGCAGGGCCGGTCGAGACAAGAGGTTAAAGGTTAAAGGTTGCAGCAACATTGGCAGAGGAAGTATGTGCGTGTCTGTATGCACACGTGTTTGAATTGTATGAAACACAACGATGCTGACTCACATCATGCCACAAGCAAATTTTGTCCTTGAGTTTCATGCAGTTTCAACATAGCAGTTCAAGGCAGATTGTGCTCAGGCTATACAATGTGAGGTCATATATTTACAGACTGCTCCTTCTGGTAAAAGGATGGCTAGATCTTCACTCAGCTGCAGTGTAATAATCATATTGTCTTTACCATCTGGATATAGATTAACTGTGTTGTCTGTGTTTTGCTTGGCTTATATTTGCTGTGCTGTCTGTCACTATCTAGGGGCGCGGCTTTAGGGGAAGGTTAGAGGCAGGGCAAGCCAGTAAGGTGCATGCTGTCACTCTGTGGGTCTCACTTACCTGTTGTCTCTTCACAGGGCCGTCCTGAGCACTGTCCGTCTGACCACCAGTCTGTGGGAGACCAGAGTTAGAGCAACCTGCCTACCAACACTCTCTACCTTCTGGCCTTCATTCATGCTATTCATGCTTAAATTGTTCACAAAACACCACAGTGGAAAAGATTGAGAGATTTGTGCTATTCTTCTATTCTCCTTATTGTCCTTCAGACAACTCGTCTGCCAGGTAGGGCCAAATATCAGTCATGGTTATTCACACTCTATATTCTCGTCTATAGATATGCTAGGCTGTAACTGAGTTAACCAAAAGCAACAGCCAGCATTCATCAAGAGTCTGATAGGTGTGCAGATCCAAGATTAGTTTCACCTTTCATACCAATAATTATTGAGTAATGTTAGATCAGAATGTAGAAGCTTGATAAACAAAGTCCCTTGTGTCTTTTCCCTTCTTCACAATATGAACGGTAAAAGAAATGAAACATCATGTCTTGTTGAATAAGAAGGACACTGCGAACTATAGCTTGTTACCGGCACTATTCAGGCTTTGTAGGATGATGTCCATCCCAGGTACAATCCATATGAAAGAATTAACCTTTCACCTCCCTGAAAGACTAGGGAGGTATGTCAGTGACTAAGGCTATGTCAGTGAAATGGAAAGGTGCCACCAATCAGCCAAACAAATGGAAATTGATGCTCCCTGTAGAAACAGGTCACTTCAGGTACTTCTGTTCCTACTGAGAATTTTGTCAGGTTTTCCAGGGCCTTTATTCACCAGGCATCTCAAGAGAGCTCATTACACCCCTCTTGTTTCCATTCCTTGTGAATCAAAAAGCAAAACTGCTGAGACACTTTGTGAATAGAAGCTCTGACAGAGCTGAAAGCAGGACTGGAATGGGACCTCTGACCATGTGTGGTGGGTTGTGGAGAAGGAAGGGGTGTACCTGTTTGAAGCGAGACGGCACACTCCAGCCACATGCCTGCATGATGCCGTCATCGCGACGCATGTGCTCGCGGACCTGCCGGTACTGTTCACGCCGCTGCTCTCGGCGGACGGACAGTGCCGAGTCACTGAGGAGAGACGCAACACCATTACTGGCCAGTCTGGAAGCGACGGGAGGAAGGGAAGGAAGAGAAAAAAAGCGAAGCGTTAGCAGCCTGGCCAGCCAGCAGCAAGGACAGAGAGATAGTTAGAGAGATGAAGAGAAAGAGACAAAGAAGAAGAAGCAACAGCGGTGGTTATGAGCCAATTTAGTTGGCTACAGCAATGGAACAGCTAAGCTTTACTTTAGTTTAAGCCAAGCAATGCCATTCATCATTCTAAAGTCCAAGCCTAAAAGGTGTCATGGTTAATATTAATGATGATATTTCTGAGTGAGTTTAGCGTCAGTGCCTGGCAGGAACTAAAGCCTCTAGACTATGTAGCATTCCAAGATTTTAATTACAAGAAAAATGGGAGAAAAAGAGAAATTGCTTTGGGGATTACATTTACACACAGTTTTGTGTGTGTGTGTGGGCGTGTCTGTCATTCTGGGAAACGTAGAAGAAGCTAACACTTCATAACTCCTGGAATACATTGGACATCACACACTGATGATATCTAGCAGTGGAAGAGATCCGAGGGCGATATTTTCTTTATCAGGAATATGACCTATGATGCAGAATACTTTCAGAAAACAGTCGACGACTTATGTCAAAAACTCAAGAACCCAATCAACCAATCACCCAAACAAGCCTTCTCCTCTCTAAATTAGCACAAGCAGGAAACCATGCATTCAGACGGAGGAGGAAGGAGGCATGTTGAGTGCAGAGAGAAAGGAAGGAGGCAGTGTGGTGGCATAGCCGGTTGCTGCTCACTCTTCAGGGAAGAACTCCAATGTGCGATTTGAAGTGGAGATCTGACACATGGTGTGGCTGCGTCGCTGGGGGAAACCGGCCGGTGAGGGCGACTTGTAGTGGATGTTGACGCTGTAGTATGGCCGCTTGACTGGCGGAGGGCTGGACGATGTGCTGAAGAGACGGGCGAAGCTGATTGAGAGAGAGAGAGAGAGAGAGAGAGAGAGAGAGAGAGAGAGAGAGAGAGCTTTTGATCTTTAAACAGCAATTTCTACAATAGTTTTACCTGAGGAGATTTTTTAATACAGGACATTTACAAGATTCACATTCACACATATATGTATACATATTTCTACTTTTACTCTTTTTCTACTTCCACCACTGATCATGAATGGAAAACTGAAATAAACACACAAGGGTATCTCTGAGTGATGCCATGAGAGGCCCAAGCCTGTAGGATCTTAAAACAGAATAAAAACAGAATCTCACAACTGCCAGATGGTGGACTTCTTTTTCTCCTGAATCTGTGGACTCTCCCGGGACGCCCTGACAGGAAAAAGAGGAGTGTGTCAGTGAGGGAGAAGTGAGGCTGAACAAGACGTACACAGATCAGCGCATCCCTTTTGTGGATCGATGCAGTTTCCATTACACTTCACACAGTTTCAATTTATTTTCCATACGATGTAGAATGTAAACAAAATAACCTTTTTGTGTTTGTGTTGTGCAAGCACAGATGAAAATGTATTGAGGATGCACTGAAATGAAATTTTAACACAATGTGAAAAGTCTCATTCCAAAATCAAATATCTGTATATCTTGAAAAAGGGAGACCTACTCTTTCAAAATGATAGTCCTTGGTTGCCAAAATGACAGTTTTGCAAACTGGATTCTCTTTTTTTGTAAATGTTCCCTCTAATCTCAAGTAGCACCTCCCTCGAGCCTTGCCTTCATTTACCTGATCATCTCTGTCCACCGTACGGCCTCCTGTAGCTCCATCAGTCTTTCTTTGTACTGGTTCCTCTCCATCAGGACGCGGGCCATCTCCACCCGGGTGAACCGCCGCCGCTGGGTCATGGTCATGTCACCGTCTTGCATGGGTGATGAATACTGAGCAGAGGAGAACATAGTGTCATTGTTACTACACTTGGATCCATAAACCCTTAAGAACAGGCACCTAAGAACGCTTATGTATACAGTATACTTACAGTAGTTACATTTTTTATGTGCTAAAATCTGTCCAATCTGAGTCCCCCCTCCACAACTCTCTCCAGAAACCAGAAACCAGAGAACCAAAACTCTGATCTGTGATGTACTTTACAGTTTGAGTTTACAAAGTGAGCCACAGAACATCATCCAGAGAATTCAAGTTTCACCTTTTCTAATTCATTCTTTATGGAGCTGTACATCAACGTGGCATCACATATTGAGGGGCAGGACAAACTATTTCTAGACAAACTTTCTTAGGACGCAAGAGTAATCAATTTTATAGCAGAAATCCAACACTATTTCCTTGTCTTTGGACAGTATTCCACAGTGAATGAAAAAATATAACAAAACAAAGCTAGAGTAGGACTAGCCTACTTGTAGTACAGTATTGAAATAAGTGCAACATCTAAGACAGCTTACTGGACCAGGGCCAGCAACAGGTTTTACTCACATCGTCACCTCCTTCATCCTTGGAATCCTGAGATGCTCCCAGAGCCTCTGCTCTTAACCTGCAGGCCAAACGCAGAGAGCCAATCAAACATTGGTCTTTTTAATCGTAGTTTCTGAACTGCTGGGCAGGCTGCTATTCAAGCCAGAAAAGTCAGTGGTTCCATTGGCGTATTGTTGTTGGGACTGATGAAGAGTTTGGAAATTATTATTTATTACATATTGTCTTCTGATGCTCATACTCAGACAAATCCTCTCACTAGGATGTAATGCTGAACCATTATCTTTTTCACCAACTAGTTACAGAAAAATGAAAGGAGCAGGTTTTTTCCTTCATCTTATCATGTTCATTTGTCTCAGAAAAAAACCTGCTGCTGTTTAACTCACCTTTTGAGCTCCTCCTCTAGCTCCTTGACTCTGGTGTCCACCTTGTTCTTGGACTGTCTCACTGCCTCCAGCTCCTCCCTCAGCACCTCCTGCTCCCCTGAAAGCTCATCCACTTTGGCAATAAGGTCGTTCTTCACTATGTTCAGAGCGTTTCTGTTGGGGGTGGAGGAGAAAGAGGAGGTAAGAGATCAGCACCGATTCTGTGAAGCCACACACACCAAATATTGGTGTGTGAGGGTGAGGACTACACTGGATAATTTTACACACAAGCATGCACACACACTCACACACACACACTCTCTCTCTGTCTCTTACTTGGTCTCTAGGAGCTGTTTGTTCTCCGTCAGCAGGTTCTCCACCTCCTTGCCCATGCCTGGAATAGTCACATTCATTGTTTTAAGAAGCACAAACAATGCATGATAACCAAAAATCAGTTCTTGCTCAATCCATTGATCTACAAGTAAAAGAATGTTCCATTATTTTCAGTGTTTTCTTCATGACGTTGCTTTTCAACAACAGACAAGGAAAATGAGTAATGTGGCACAACTGTTAGAACATTTCTGCACAAGGAAAAGGTTAAATAATTCCATAAAATAGAAATGAATGGACAGAGTGAACAAACAAGTTGGGACACTAACCTTACCAATCTTTGTTTCTAGTATAATGTATGCCATTTGATGGACAGTTTTATCCAAAGCACCTCACAGTACCATGAATGCACTGCATACATTTTTAGCATAGGTGGCCACACTGAGATTTGAACCCCTAACCCTGACAGTGTTAATGCCATGCTCAACCCACTGAGCTACAGGCCCACAACATATATAGCGTAGACAATACATATATATTCTTACCTATTTTGTTATCATCTCATCTATTTTTACCAGAATTTACCAGAATATTTTAACATAGGAGCATCAAGCATGGTGCAAAGTAAGCTAAGCACACACATGCAAGCTTAAATAAAAGCAAAAACGCTGAGAGACATTTAGGACAAGAGGACATGAGAAATGATGCTAGCCAAGAGGATCTTGTCAATATGTATCAATTACAAAAGGTTTAGGGGCTTTTGTATTTTATGGCAGCCATTTTCCTATATACAGACAAAATGGCCCTTGGTGTTGTTCCTTGGTTGATATTGGATTAGAAAACTCCACAAAGTTTGAGGTGGTGATACCCGAGTTGGCTCCAGAGGCAACGTTACCACTTGCCTATCTCTCACAACCTGAGTATCTTTTTAAGGCATTTTATTTTGACAATTTTGCCTGCAGTGTTCTGGATTGTTCTGTGGGTTTTTTATTTTAAAAAATTATATAATATATGTTTGTCAAATTTGTTAAAGACATCTACCTGGCTTCAAAGTGTTGCCTGTTTATCCTCAACACTGTCCCTTCTACAAGTGCATTAAAACTCACACTTACAATGGCCAAAACATTTGCTGCATTACAGCATAGCTGTTCAAGAATCCACACATTACCACACATTGCCTAACATTAATCCCTTAAATCTAAATCGCTCATTGATCCTAACTTTCTATGGACTCTGGCTGCTTAAAAGTGTACTGGCCTGATAGAACATATTTTACTGAAAGCATCAATTTGTCTTCATGCTTTGACTCTATGCATATTATCATTTACAGTAGTGCTATATAGCCCTCATCTCTCCTGACAGCAGTCTTTCATTATGGCAAGTGTATATACCAGCCTATTTGAATGAACAAAGTCTTCATCAAAGCCAACTGAGCTTGTTTCTTTGACCGTTGAACATGGTTGACATAACCAGTTGAATAAGTGTGGCAAAACGGCAAATACCAAAAGTATTAAAAAGAATTCACCCCATAATTTTCTCCTTAGAAATAAATCAAATAATAACAGTTCCACTAAACATCATGTTTATTGTCAAGAGATCCATTTTGCTTCTGAGTTTTGTGCTCCCTTCTGAAGAATTAGACTATTCTCAGGCAATGTTTGTTGATTTAAGGGACGTTTTTATGTTCTAATGAAGGTCACCACCATTGGCCAAAAGTGGAGTTTTCTACAGGGCCTCTTAAAAGAGATCTCTTATGAAATAAAGCAATATAGGATGCAAAGGGGGAGGGAAAAAACATCATTTAAAAAGACAGACAAAGGGAAGGAATAGGACATCAAAAGGATGGGATATCAGAGCTAGAGGCCAGGAAGTGACATCACAAGCATACATGACCAATAGGATGAGCTTAGTAATTTTTAATAAGGCAAGGGGCGCCTTACCGAAGAAATCATCACGGACTGGAAGCGAAAGAGAAGAGAGGAAGAAGAGAGTAAGGAGAAAAGGAAAGGAGGAACACAGACCAGAGAGAAAGAAAAAGAGAGGGGTAGGAATGGGGGAGAGGAGAGAGGATGCTGATAAGCATTTATTAACATGGCTTTGGAGACTAGCAACAGAGCTATAGGACTAGAAAACAAAAGCAACTAGCTCGCTCTAACACTAGCCCAGGGTCAAGAAGGCTGAGGGAACACAAAACTGACATGGCCACTTATTCACACATTATCAAGTAGTGGGTGTTTCAGAGTAACTTGGTTGGCTCCAGTTTGTGCACTTCCAAATTCACACAGGCTTATTTTCAAAATTAATTTAAAAAATGGAGTTGTTGATGTGATGGAGTTGAAATGAGAAAGAAATTATATTCTATACGTGTGAAAATTGGGAATCTGTCATCAAAAGTTACAAATTTCCAATGGCTTGACCAAGAGGGCGATAAAGACTAATGTATTACTGATAAATGTCTACATTCACATATGAAGTTTTGAGAACAGATAGGAGGAGTCAACAGAGCAAGTCAGTGTGACAGAAAGGGATACCAACCAATCCGTGTTCAGATACACACCTGAGAACTCCCCTATGGGTGTGTCCAGCAGAAGCACATAAAGGGGAAAAAAGGAAACGGGTGAGAGGTTAACAGATGGATGAGAGGGCGGGTCAAACCTCCCTTCCTATTGCTGCCACGCTGATAGAACACAAAATTCACAGACGGTAAATCAAAATAAAACCACCCACTTCCAAGTAAAAAGTCAAGATAAACAAAATCCACCATGATAATGCTGAGACTACTACCCCCACTCACCCCCAGTAAAAATGGAAATGTAGTCTGAAAGCTAAAATAAAGCCAAATTAGTAACACTTTTAAAAGTAAGATTAATCTCATATTTAAAAAAGGCTGAATTAAATAAGACTCTGCATCCCCCCAAAACCCAACCAATAAGGGAAACACATGAATGGGCAGCTGAGGGAGGTGCAGCCATGGGAGAAGCATGGTTTTTCAGGAGGACTGTGCAGTGACGGGAGGGGAAGGCTGCTGCTGGTATGGAGTAGATTCCAGCCTGGGCCATGCAAGGTAAAACGTCAGAGCCAGTGCAATGTCACATTCACACAGCCTCACATGTAACTTGCCTGGCAGCAATGCAAAGGAAAAACAAATGCTGGCCTTGTTTAAATTCTATCACCATGCACCCTCCCTCACTTCCCTTCTTTGGGCTGACACTCATTTAACATTAGGGAATAATATCCTGTGCTAGCTAGGCATACTGTGGAGGCCTCACTTTCTCTTGGCTAATGAAAAAAGCTACCATTGGCCAACAGAGAAAGTATCACTTCACTGTAACCAGTGTCTATACAAAGTGATTTGATACAGTTTGTCTGGAACTGTACTGCTAGGGTTAGATAAGCATATTAACTAATACACATATAAACCCAACAAATGGCAGCCAAGGCCCGGTTTGTACCTAGAAGCTCGGCTCCTGCATCCACATCTCCGATGATGTCTGACTTGGCGTCTTTGATCTCGTGGTAGAGAGAGTCAGTGTTGATACCAAAGGCCTCGTTCACTATGCCCTGAGAGGGGCTGAAACACACATTAGGTTGCATCAGACAGTGGGAGTGAACACCCTTTATGTAATTTTACTTTGATAGAGTATGAACTGTGTTGATGATAGTCTATGTGTGTGTGTGTGTGTAATGCAGTCACTGTGTAGCTGTACCTGTTTCCTCCTCCATAGACACGGGGGTCCACACACATATCCAACTCAGGGGTAGAATCAATGATCTCCTGAAACTCGGACCATTCATCGCTGCTGCCCATACCTGGATAAAACGTGACAAAAACACATCAACAACTGCATCATGGAACGTCCTCATGTCTCGCTAGAACTTTATTGTCCACAATATGTGAGAAATTCTCTTTAGGCTCACCCAGGATACTAAAAATAAATCAGTACAAGTATTACAGAATTACATTTCTTCTGGAGTTCTAGTTGCATTTGAAATAAACAACTTCATAGACATTTTCGGTTGCCCTTGTCATCATCTCAGATAGTCAGGAGGAGAATACAACTTAATTACTGAACTGAACCGGTGGAAGTAATTACTGTCATCTTACCGATGCTAACATTCCTCGTTTCCTGGGAAACTTGCACCTCCATATTCCGACTGAGGCGTTTGGCACTTTTCCTGCGGTTCCCGGCCCGCGTTACATCAAACTCGGACTGTGGGAGGAAGCCTTCGTTGAGGGGGGTGACGCTGGCGGAGGGGACGGAGGAGGTGGGTGTGTTGGACTTGCTGCCTGTGCTGCTGGGGGTGGCCGCGACTGAGTCCGACTCTGAGCCATCCTCCTGGGTAGGTGGTGGTGGTGTGTAGCGGTGGTATGAGGCGGCGGTAGGGCAAGAGACAGACAGGGTCATATGAGAGTCATATAGTGAAGGCAAATTCAGACATACACTTGCCAGGCTGAAACACCTCTACTTCAGATGGGGCCTAGAAGCATAGATTCTATGTAAGCTTCATATCTTATTATTGGTATATGAATGAAACAATAAGTTTACATTACATTATATCAGCTTCAGTTTTCAGTTTCCAGTTATTAAGTTTTGTTTGTTTTATGTTTTGTTCAGGCTCTCCCTTTTCAAGTTTTTACTTCTTGATGCATGAGACCCATGAATACGGATAATTTAATGGTGTGCTGTTTTCATACTGACTTCCAGAGGGAAATTATTAGGGGGCTCCAATCTTGTGATGTGATGATTTGATGGCTCAGATCCTTCTTGTTCTCATTTACTCAAACCCTGTGCCTCAGACTCCTTTAGAGTCAAACTGCATCCCAGATGAATTCTCGACAACACACCAAAACACAAAAGCCTAAAGGAAAAACCTGAAAATAAGTGTCTGCAGTCTGTTGATCTTTATAGGAAGTACAGCATCTACAATAAAGGTCATTGCCACAGTCATAATATTTTGACTACATACTAACTTACTGACCTAATCCTAACATTTGGACCGTGAACAAAACGGGGCTGTATGGTTGAAAAGACTGAAAATAAACTGAAGATAACAATCTGCACTTTGACTTTATGGTCACTGTGTCATGTCATAGCTAGATAATAAGAGCATGGAGCCACAATATGAAAGCATTGCTGTCCCATCTATTTATGAAACACTGCTGAGACAGAATTCAGCTGTGCATTTCTCTTCTCTTCTCTTACCTCGGCTGTTTCCCTCACAGCTAAATCAATAAATGTATGCCATTAAACTGTACGAGCAGCATCGTTAAACAGGGGACACTTGGAAACACAGGCTTACACTTAATGCTTAAGTGCAAAGAAAAACATGAGGGCACATACTGTATGGCAGAAGCTGATACTCCACGATCACACAGAAATTAATCACACAAGTATAAAGAAAACTCCATGAGGAAACAAACATGGACCCCTGCTTGCTTGAGTCAACTCTCAACACATATACCTTCAAAAGGTAGCCTACAGTACATTAACAAGTGATTTGACTGAAATGTTGTATCCTCAAAAGTGACACAAGCAGGCGTGAGGGTGGGTGTCCTTGTGGGTGCGGCTAGCAGGATGGGCGGTGGCAAGGCTAGCCCCTCCCCCTTCCACTCCCCAGGCTGCAGTTGTGGGGAGACAGGGCCATTGTCTGTCACACCTGATAGCCGGAGCCGAAGTTGGGCTGGCCGAGCTCGCTGACCTGCCAGATGTCTTTCCCGGGCATCATCCTAGCCCCCCCGAGACCCCCACGTACCATGCCCTCGCCGCTGGGGTACAGGCTCAATGACGGCGGGCGCTCCGCTTTGCTGCTGGCAGAGGAGACATAGAGAGGGACAGAGACTAATGTGAGACTACTAGACAGCATACCATCATATTCAGGGTCACAGGGGGCTGGAGCCTATCCCAGCATGCACTGGGCAGAGGGCAGGGAAACACCTTGGACAGGTCGCCATCACAGGGCAAACACAGAAAGACAATCACTCACATTCACACCTATGGGCCATTTAGACTCTCCAGTCCACCAAACTTGCATGTCTTTGACTTTCACCAGACCATCCAAAGGAAACCCAACAACACAGGGAGAACATGCAAACTCCACACAGAAAGGACCAAGCCAGGCATCAAACCCCGGCCCTTCTTGCTGGGAGGCGACAGTGCTAATCGCTGAGCCATCCCTGACACTGGACTGGGTAGGAGAAGGATAAGGCAACAGCTGATTTTGAGGATTGAAGAAGAGCCCTCAAAGAAAAATCAAGAAAGGCTCGGGAGGCACGCAAACAGACAGCCCACTAACAGACAGACCGACTGACCCATCAAAACATGCCCACTACAGGTAGGTCAGGAGGTAAGAATCAAACAGACTGAATACCCAAAGCAAACAGGTACAGACAGGCCTAGAATACCACACCTAGGACTACAGCATCAAAAATATTGTATATCTAAAAATGTACCATATAGACACAATATCCTTGCACTGTAAAGAAGCTACACGATTCACACGTCTTTTTGACGTGCAAAACTATGCATGAAACTGCATGGACTGGCAGCAAGGCAAGTATCACAACGTAAACATCAGACATGCAGTGATCAAACCATCACTGTTTCTGTGATGTGGAAATTAAATCTTTATTTATTATTAATGCATTGCCTTTGGAAGGCTTTATATTTTTGCACACAGACAAGAGCTATTATAAAGAAAGGCAGATAGACGGACAGAAAAACAGACAGAAGATCAGACAGGCAAAACAGGCAACTGATGGACTGGCTGGCAGACCGGCAGACAACCAAACAAGGGAGAAAGAGGAGAAGGTAGATGGAGCAAACTGGAGAATATGGATTGTATGGCCTAATAGGACCTACAATCATTCCTCTGTCACAGCAAGAGTGTTTATTGATACATTTGCAATTTGAAATTGCTGTTATAAGCATCAATAACTAATAAAGCAAAAGCACATAGCAGGACTTTATATACAGGGCATCGAAACACGATAAAACATTCAAATGTTCATAGACAGTACGGGGTGGGGTATCAGCAATTCTCAGTCACGTTTTAAGTCCAAGGGGCAAGCAGGCCCCAGTTGGCCAGTTGGCTGGCAGAACTAACGGAGAGGGTGTGAAGGTAGTTGTGGGTGGGGGATTATGGATTATGGATTATGTTGGAATTACCTTTTCCTCCATGTGTTGCGTTGACTGTGCATACAGCAGTACAGAGAGCCAGCCAGCGAGACAAACAGACAGACAGACAGACGCTGATTAGAGAAAGACAGGCGACAGGGACATGATGCGGCACAGGACACCAAGGCTAAAATGGAGACAGACACATCAAAACCACACACATACTAGAACCTGCTCAGGATGGCCAGTAGCAGACTGATAAAGGTTTCATAGTAGCAGTATTGGTGCAAGATGTCTTCTGCCTTTCCAGGATATGAGGAATGAAAATGGGCTCATGATCAACAGTGGTAACTCAACTATCCAAGTGCACAGCACAAGCTTGTTAAACCGATTCAATGCACTATTTCTTAAAGATGCGTACAAAATGAATATACTGAAGAAAGCCATTAATTAGTGGTTCAGATGCAGAAGTGGCTCCAGATGTCCCACTCCGGGTTTTATTACATGCTCAAAAATACTCTTGACTCATGAGCTGGGCAAATGGGAAACATTGCAAGCTGGCAAATGAACTACAAACTTTCTTTTGTGCATATTTTTTCCCCAAGAGCCATAAAGGCTGTCAGATTTCTCCATTTCTCCTCAGTGGGAAGTACGAGCTGTTCATCATGGCCACCAAGTAACAAATGCTAGCACCAAGACAAGGAGCACATCGAAACATCGAAAGCCTGCTACGTTCAGCACAAAACAGTTAACATCAGCAACAAGTTGATGGGTGAAACCTACCTTTCAAATCCACAAGCGGACACACACACACACACAATTACTCACGTTCGTCCACAGCCCTGGCCTTCTGACTGGCTGTTGCTCCCTGCCTGCTGCATTTTGGACCGCTCTATGTGCTCCACGTACGTCTGAATCATCTATGATCAAGAGAGGTCAGAGAGAAAAGGCCGGGGGGCAGGGTGATCAGACCAGACGAGGAAGGCAAGGATGGATGGATGAGGCGAGGATGAGCAGAGGAAGATTAAGTGGGGAGAAAGGAAGAGAGGACATGGCAACAAATGACGGCACAGGGATGGAGGCAAATAACAAGCAAATAAAAAAGTGATGATGTGAGAAAAGAGCGGGAGATAAATCATGTGGTAGAGGAGGGAAAGGGATGAGAGATGTGCAGGATTTGGTGAGCAATGTAACAGGATTACAGTAATCTGATAACAAAATAAACACTAACTATAATCTGTCACTAGTTGGATTACACAGATGTGTTTTTGAAGGGAAAGGGGCATTTAGATTGTGAGATTAATGGTTGTAGATAATTATGATAACACTATTATAAATTACCGTCTGTAAAATAATATACATTATGAATTTGGATGCACAGTCTATGGATTTTAGAGGCCTAGTGATCGAAAAGTAACCGGAAGAAATCACTTAGAGGCAGGAAATTAACAGTATACAGGATTACGCTTCGAAAGCAGCCTTTCCTCTTACCTCGGTGTGGCGCTGGTGCAGAGCGTTGAATTCTTTCTTCATGTCTGACTCTCGCTCTTCCAACCGGGTGACTGAGACACAGACAGTCGATTAAGAACAAGAAACCAGAAGGGACTCTTGTGGTTGGAGTCGTGTAAAAAAAACCCAATTCATTCTTTCCAGTTGACCAGTTCAGATTATAATTTGCCATTAATTAAAAATAAGGGTCAAAACAGCATAGGCTCCATTAAAAATGTTTTTCCAATGTTTCATCTCAATTGAACAATAATTTCTGTCTTGGCTTCCTTGTTCCTTGGATTTTATTTATTTAAGTTTAAATAGATAGATAGATAGATAGATAGATAGATAGATAGATAGATAGATAGATAGACAGATAGATAGATAGATAGACAGATAGATAGATAGATAGATAGATAGATAGATAGACAGATAGATTCAGCAGTCACAACCAAGCATGTATATCAGCATTCAGAAGGTAATGACAGGACAACAAAAACAAATCAATGTTTTAGTTCAGATACACTAACAATCTGAAACTTCACTGCGTCTCCAGCATGTCTACTAGTGTGGTACAAGCGTTTTCCCAGGTACCAGGACATCCATCAAGGCGACCCGGGTGTGTGTGTAAGTAGGGGAATAGAGAAGTGTGTACTCAGGACTGCTGTCCACTCACTCTGGTCAGCATAATTCTTTGTCTTGAGCTCCAGCTGTTTCCCCTGCAGCTCCAGACACTCCACCTGTATCTGCAGGTCTTTCTTCTCAGCTTCCAACGCATCCTCGAACTCAATGAATTTCTGATGGAAGAAACACAAGCAAAAATTAGGTCTTTACAGAGCTGGAAACCAATTCATTTATTTTACCAACGGTGACAAAATAATCCAACCGCCTATTATGTGATGGATTTAATTAAAATTCATTCATACTCATCTACTCTACAGGATCTTTCTTGTGATTACAATAATGACGACATTTCCAGCAGGATTTCCAGTATTTCCAGCAGCTTTGCCATGCCCATATTTTGACCCATCACTTTCCAGGATAATCCAATTGCTCTCTGACTGTATAGTATACCCTCCACGAGTCAAAAACCAACCATGAAGGCAGACGTCATATGAAGCAGCTGCTATGTGCTGCTGTGTGCTCATAATAAACCTGGAGGATGTTTGGGTGGGAAGGGTGTAAGTTTGGGACGTTAGCCTTGTCACTGCGAGAAAGGTTGGACTGTGTCCTCTTTGCGCTACAACAGTTCCTTAAAATAACCCCATTTGTCCTATACTGTACATGTAACTGCCTCCCTTTCCCATTGCCTGATTGGATTCTTTTTATAAAGCTGTTCACAATGACGTCCTTTTTTCAATGCAGCAAGGCGACTGAGTCTTAATACGCTAATCCTCTAACTGCAGAGAGACCATGCAACCAGGAATATGCAGCAGATATGCAGCATACAGAACACAAATGCTGTAACAGTTGAACCCTACAAATATCTGATGTTCATGCCTCAAATGACTAGAAAACTAACTCAATCTCTGCAAAAAGGTCTGGGCCTTTAATGGAGTCTTATACCTGCATCACAGCTTCCCAAAAAGTTTTTTTCCTTAGGAATATGAGGTCTTGGCTTGCAGCATTTCCATTTCACATACAAATTCCCATCAAACATAATTTGCGGCTAATGACTGAGTTTTTTGGCTTTGGCAATGTAATTGTTCATCCAATGACAGGGCAATATTTATGCCTGACCAAGATTATAAGATTATACAAGATAGACAAGATTATAGATGATCTGTTCTGCACAATGTCTTGTTGAAGATGTAATAGGGCCTCAAAACAGTGTCCAACATTATGCTGTAGTTCTAACTTCAGAACACCACAGCTTCTTGAAATATTATCCCACGCCCTACCTCCAGGCCACATGTCCTACAGTGATGCCCTTCAATCGCACCGTACTAACCACTGCTTTTAACCACACTGAAAATCTAACCATTCACATCTGTAGAGTATTTGCCATTAAAATGCAATGTGAAGGAGGTATGTATTGGGGTTTTGTGGCTAGGGATTTACAAAAAAAAAACATCTTGCTATGTTTTGAAAAGGACATTTGATTTAACAATAAATATACTGTATCTGGTATTAAAGTAACACAGTGCATGGATTTATGGGCTGGAATAATGTGTTTATCCTCCCTTGAATGAATATTGTCTGAGGTACCCTGGTGGTGACTGAATGGCCCAAAGGTGCTTCCCTGAGAAAGTGTATTTGACTGCAAAGTGGTCACACTTCCATCTCTTCCCTGCCTATTTATACTGTGTACTATAAGACAAATCACTAAATACGTTTGACTAACAATACCATAGAAATACTGACAATGTTCTATTATCCAATCGTGAGGGCTATGGGTAAATTACCTTTTCCGATTAGATCAGGACTTAAGTTGTCATGTCTAATATGTTTATAAAATGCTTTTAATAAAATAGGTTTGTGACCATGTGGAATCTTTTCAAATTTAAGAGGATCAAGATGGTCACGGTCCACAACACCTAGGTCTACTCTGCTCCTGCCCTCTGCACCCCATTGCACCTGACCCCTACCCTTAGCCTTGCTAGTGGTGAGCCCACAATGTAACGGCCCTGTTCTGCTTTTTTTCAAGCTGTGCCTGGTCGAGCTCACCCAGCCACCTGGCACTCACTTGCGAGCACCAGGCCAGGATCCAGGAGTGGGCGCCAGTGTCCAGGCCAGGTTGTCTTAAGTCTTGTTGAGCCACTGATAGGGGTCTTCTTAAATCGCTATTTGTCTGGGCCCTCACCTGAGACTAGTTTTTCTAGGGTGTCCCTACCAGGAATACAAGGCTCCTGTCATCACCCCTCTACTGTGATGAGGGTGCAATTCCAGGAGGGGAGTGGAAGAGTTCAGGTATCTCAGGGTATCTCAGGTCTGTGCCAGAAGGATTGTGTTAGGTGCATCAGCTGCAGTAATGGGGGCATTGTATTGGATGCAAAGCTCTCTATTTACGGGTCTTCGTTCTGACCCTCACCTACGACCACAAGCTCTGTGCAGTGACCAAAAAATAGAGATCACAGATACACATATATTGCACATATTGCATATATTGCACAGATATTGCACATATTTCCCACTTGCACCTTATTGCACACATCTCTTGTCTTGTTATATGTTTTGTCTTTTTTTATAATTTATTATGTGAATTTGTTTTTTAGATTTTATACTTTTGACTTGTTTCTTCTTATATTTTTGACTTGTTTTTCCAGACCATTAGACCAAGGCAAATTCCTTGTATGTGTAAACTTACTTGGCAATAAACCCCATTCTGATTCTGATTCTGATAAGCAACTGCAATGAGGTTCCCCCGCAGTGTGGCTGGCCTCACTCTGTGATAAGCTCAGGAGCTCAGCAATCTCGGAGGACCTTGATGTCAAACCACTGCTCGTCCACATTGAGAGGAGTCAGTTGAGGTGGTTCGGGCAACTGGTAAGGATGACCCTTTGGCTGCCTCCCTTTGGAGGTGTTCCTGGAATGACCGACTGGAGGAAGACCCTGGGGTAGACCCAAGACAGTCTGGAAGCACCCAGCTGGCCTGGGAGTGCCTGGGGATCCCCCAGCAGGAGCTGGAGGAAGTTGCTGGGAAAAAGGACATCTGGGCTGCTCTGCTTGCCTTGTAGCCACCACAGCCCTGACCCAGATAAGCGGTAGAAAATCAATGGATGAATGCATGAATGGAACATGGTCAAGAGTTGTCCAGAGTATGGATTGGAGTTGATTGCTTAAGCTGATGACTGATATTCGTTTTTGGCTTAGGGCTGAAGTCCATCACATCAAGATAAAAGGTGATGAGTAAATGGTCAGATAAAGCTGGGCAATTGACTGATATAGTCAAGTCTTCAACATCATCACTCTACGAGAGGGTTCAGAAACCAACAGAGTCAGTGGGACAAACAGTGAAGGGATCATTCCAGTGGACGACTTCACAAGACAGAAACATGTATGGCAACAAAGATGCTACAAACTGGTTTCATTGTTTTACTGGTGTCACACTGAATGCTGTTAACCGAACTGTAATAACTGTTATTCTGGATACAATGGTGAAGAGGGCAGGGAGTTGTTGACTTTGTTTACCATTAGGTTGAGGCTAATAACCTTGTAATCTGAGCTGCCTTGTGATCATCGCTCCCAGTGTCTCGCGAGAATGCATGTCATTGTTTTCTTTGAGATTCTCTCTCCCTGCCTATTCCTCCATCTCCTATTAGTCTTTGTCTCTATCTGCCGATTGCAGTTCCACTGCAGTGGTTACTCGCTTGCACTCCTAACAATCTGGCCTTTGCGTTCACTCTTTCTTTCTGCAGCTTTCTAAACCTCAGTCTATTTCTTTTTTCTCCTCCTAAAGATCTCTCTCTGTTGCTCTGTCTCACTCTCCTCATAAGCACAAATAAGGTTACAATGCCAGGCTCCCTCAATGTGCTCTGTGTACTATTGATTTCCCATGATTCCCCATCCCATCCCCCACCACACTTCTGTTGGTCAGACACAACTATCTCTCTGTTTGTTTGTCACATTCAAATTTACAATTTAATTTTAGCAAAGATGTAACTCACTTTCTACAAACATAACCTGGTCCAAATGCCAATGGTATTTGCACATGGTAGTTATGAAAATGGCAAAAATACAACTGAGGCCATCACCTTAAGTTTAGAGAGACCATTGGTTTGTAACCCTGCATCAGCTGGAAAAATCTGGGCAGGAAAAGTTAAAGAATAAAGCTTTACCCTCCTTAAACAACCCATGAGCAAGGCACTTAACCATCAATTGCTTCAGTGGAGCTGCAGTTCTGAAAAGAGTATGTACAGTCACCAAAAACCCTTCTTTGGATACAGAAAATGAAGGTAAATAGACCAGGCTGTTCTGCCACAGAAAGCCAAATAAACAAAACTACTACTTAAATTGTAGACATTTGCTTTATTCTACCTATGAAGTTGAATTTATACAACATGGCCCTTGGTTGCTGGATGAGCCAAACTGTATAATTAGCCAAGTAAGCACAGTTGGTTTTGACTGGCATGAACAATATCATTTGCAAGGTTATGTGCTAAGACAAAACCCCAAACTACCATAGCAGGTACTGTTGAGCATATTTGCAAATAAAGAAATTTGGCATACATATAGCTACATTCATAGAAATGTTTCACAAGTGGGTTATCTAAGTTGCTATGAACTAATCCTGTTTCCTGAATTGTTGAAAAAATGAACTCTCTAATATGAAGTAAATCCAAGTTTAAAGGGCATGTAAAGGGATACCTTGACATTTAGGATTGCATTTCTATTTTCTCTTTACCAGGCACTTAATTAAAAAGTATTGGCTTGTATGTCACCAAAAAAATGACTTGCTGGAATTTATAGCATCCCTTGTTTCAAGCAATGGTTTCAGCTTGCTTGGCAGCTACAATTAGCTCATTAGATTGAAGTGCCTGCTGGTTTATATTACAAATACTTACAATGCCAACAAATCATTTTTAGGTTAGATGAAAGACAAAAGTAGATATTTTTCACATGAAGCAACAATGAGCTTAATATGTAAGCACTAAAGTTTGAATATGGACAGATAATAGCTTGAAGTGAAAACAAAACGGGATAACTGACACAGAGAGAATGTGATGCAGAGGGAACAGATGATGAAGCAGACTAAAAGCTGAGCTAAGCCGCTATTAGCTGGGCTGCTAGTGATATGCTAAGGCCTCTCTAGATGGGAGGAGGATTACAGTCACTTTATGATGTTTGCTAGATCCCACCATTGCTGTGTCACTGGTCAGAGAAAGACAGTGGGGAAATGATTGGCTGGAGGAGAATGTAGCAGCTCTATATTGGTGTCAGCTTTTTATTTGCTTGTGTCTCCTGTTTTTGTAGTGTTTTAAGTTGGTCATAGTCCTCCTGTGTTTTTATGTTGCTTGGCCCCCCACCAAGTCTTGCATATTTACTGCATCTGCTTGTATGCTTTGCCAACTGTCCCTTCGTCCTCCCATGTACAATGTTTTGTCTGCATCGTTCTTTTCATAAATGCTGCTGTTGTGATTGCATATGAGACTCCTACTTTGTAAAAAAAACCTAAAATGACTGTATTGTTATTATTATTAGCAATAGTAGCAGTGGTAGTAGTAGTAGTCATAGTACTAGTAGTAGTAGCAGTAGAAGTCATAGTAGTGGCAGTACCAGTAGTAGTAGTACTAATAGTAGTAGTAGCAGTAGCAATAGTAGTAGTACTACTACTAGTAGTAGTCGTAGTAGTAATAATAATAGTAGTAGTAGTAGTAGTACAAGTAGTAGTAGTAGTAGTAGTAGTAATGGTAGTAGTAGTAGTCATAGTACTAGTGGTAGTAGTAGTTGTGGTACTAGTGGTAGTAGTAGTAGTAGTAGTAGTATAAGTAGTACTAGTAGTGAACTTAACACTCTAACGTTATGAGTAAACAAGTTATATGGTCAACCTTTGTCCATTGAGATACTCTCCGAAGAAGGCTGGATCTCCCAAATGAAAAATTGCTAAACTATTCCTATATAAATTTATAGTGCGTCTGTCTCAAAAGTGACTTAACATTGACCTCAGTATCTTGACTTCATGTTGTTTGTTATCTGCATGCTATCCTATGGTATTCATATAGGGACTTAGTTTCACTGTGATATCCGCATAGTATCCTTCTAAAATGTATTATAGGGTGACAGTCGCTCAGGCTGACCTGACAGATGATTAAAATGGCTAAGAGTGATTAGTAGGCATTACAGCGAGACTATCCCACAAGAGTAACCCTCTCGTGGCATAAACATTGCGGGGTTAAATTCCCCCTCCCAGATCAACAGTAGTGCTTTAGCTCAGACAGGACACCATGAGCAGAGAGCCAAGATGTGGGACCGTCGATGGAGGCCCGTGGTGGGCCAGAGTCAACTCACCTCCTCTGCCTGCTTGCGCAGCGCTTTCTCTCGCTCGTACTGGGTGATGAGCTGCTCGTTGTCCTCCTTCAGCAGCTCGAGCTCCACTTCGTGCTCCTGGTTCTCCGTCAGCACAGCGTCCAAGTTCTCCAGGACGTTCACCACCAGTGGCATCAGCTCCTTCACCACCTCCTCATCGTAGCTGCGGATCAGCCGCTCGAACTCCCGGTATATGCTGTTGGCCAGGCCCGACACACGCTCCGACATCACGGACACGGACCCGTAGTCGTCCTGATAGACCACCTCGTCTATCTGGAGCTCCATCATCCTGGCAGCTGGATCCGGCTTCAGGTTCCAGATGAGGAGGTTGTTCTCAAACAGTTGGGCCTAGGCGAGACTATCACAGGGTGTCGATCCACTCAACGCAGAAAAGCGACATGCAATCACAGTCTTTCCTTACATAAAGAAAACACTAGTCAAGTCTAGGCCATATTTAAGAAGAACAGATTAACTAAAATAAGATTGAAAATTGGAGGTGTATAGCGGCCGTGTTTATTGCACATAACCTTGAACTCGGTATTGAAAATATTGGTAGTTATATTTTGATGTAAAGAGGGCCCCCTCCTCCCCGACCGCCACCGCTGCGCCGCAGCCTGGCAGATCGCTTCTAGACGCGCCCAGCTACTGTTTTCTTCCCGATGTGAACATCCGATTCCAAGAGCAGTAGGTTTGGTGTTGGCCAGCCTGTGGATCGGGCCTCGTTGAGTCCATACCGAAAATGAAACGTCCTCGATAATGCACCTGCCTCTCAGCAGCCGCAACCATGGATCCCAGCCATTACTGGCAGGGACATAAATAAATTAATAAATAGGTAAATAAATAAATGTAGGCGCTCCCTACCCCCACCGACGCCCAATCCGACACTATAACATCATTCCTTCCATTTTCCTGCAAGCTGGCGATGCTGTGCTGGCCAGGCACGGGTAGCAATGATGTTTCTCCACCGGAGACTCTCCCTGGATTTCAGATGGAGGTGCCAGCTGACCGACTCTGGCTGACGTCACACTGTCTGCATTGAGCAGACTCGCTGCGTCAAGTTACACAGAGATGACCGGGATAATACCGGGATAATTCATTTAGTACACATTCTTTCGTAGCTATAGCCTCTTTCTCTCGGTTTTCCGTTACTCAGTATACCGTTACAGCAAATGTTCGTCAATAACGGTTTTATTTTGAAAGTTATGACCGGAAGTTTTTTCTGTTCTGGCTAACTCGACACTCATGTTAGGCCAATCAAATGCTGTCTCTTGGCCTGCCCTTTCAGCTACCTAGCCCGCAGCGGTCTTGGGGTGAGACTTTAATGATAATGACAACTTTATTTGTGTAGCACAAACAAAGTTTGTAAACAAAGTTTACAAAGTGCTTCTTAATCAAGACAAACAAGAGACACATATAATGTTACACAGGAAAAGTAGAGGACAGCAGCAAAAAGGAAATGCTAGTGGGATGAGAAGCATCCTTACAGATAAGCACTGTAGGGATAGGTCTTGACTGATTTACAAGATGGCACTGATTCTGTCACAGTCATCTCTGAGAGCAAAGGTCCGGTCTTCTTTTGTCTTCAGCCCAGGTTTCATCACCATCTACTCTGTGGCCTTGTCCCTGGTTATGCAGATGCAAATGTTTGGTAGGCCTATCAAGGCAAAGTGCTTGATGCTTGTAGACCTGTGGAGGCTGTTCAGTGGAGGTCTTCATGCCTGTATGCTTAAAATCACCTCACTTATAACGTCAGAGTTTCACTGAGCAGTTCATAACACCAGACAGACTGATGAAGCAGCACAAGCGTTGGAGATTAAAGAGGTAATCTCAATTTAAATTCAGGACCTGATGGTTATATTTATGAATTTTATAAAACATTTAAAGATATGATCTCCCCTTTATTACTACAAGCATATCACTACTCTCTGGAATATGGAGCCCTGGCCCCCTCCTGGACTGATGTGACAGTAGTGTATTACATAAGGATGGGAAGGAGCTCACAGTCATACTGGTCTATATCTTTACTTTGCAATGACCTGCTTATACAAACACCAGTTTTGGCCAGAGGGGTCAACTAAGTTATAACTCATATCATACACCTGAGGGCACTACTATGGTGACATTCATAGGCTCCTTAACATAATGACCCTCTCCCAAACTAAACTAAACTAAACTAAACTCAGGGATGGTGGGACAATTTAAACTAAATTGGTGAAAAAATAATAAAAGCTTTTTAATCTGTTATGATGAATATTGACCACACTTAATCTCCTTTAAAATTGTTTAATCAGCATTGTGAGTTTTAGTTGTCCTTCTCTTTCCTTCCTCTAGGGGCAGTAAGACACTGAGTATTACTTGAGTATTGCACTAAAATTAACAATATACTCTTAAAATAAATTCATATAGTAAACTTGGGCTAGCTTGAGTCATGAAGTATAACTAATCTTTGACTCTTTGTGGCATCTAAAATCTTAAACAAGGTGATATATATATGGGTGTTTGTGCATGAAATATCATAAAAAAAGAAAAATGATATTTACCTTCTGTGATTACTGAAATGTGACACTCACTGGCCCTCATTTTATACCTAAACAAGCACCTGAACACCTTGTTTATACAAGTTTGGACTGTATGCAATAAATTAACCAAGTTAACAAGGATTAGTTTAATACAGTATCACAAACTCTGAACAATGTTGAATGGATGCAAATGTTTTAATTAATAAATACAATGACAGAAGTAGCTCTGGTTTGGATAGTTTTGAAAAGGTGAAGAGCTTTGGGCCTTTGTCTTGTTGAAGGGCTTGAATAGGGATACAAACACCCTGACATCTAGCCAGATGGAGGAGGAGGCTGTGGTCCCTTGATTATTATGGCTCTGGGGAAAAAATGACAGTCTTGGGTAAGTCCTTTGTAGTAAACTCATGTTTATGCCCACAGATATCTGTCTTTACACCATCACTAAGTACAAGATCAAACGCCACGTGAACACTATTAATATACAGTACATGCAGGGCAGATGCAGAGATTTAAGATTGTGACTTTTCTATGATATTTCTGTCAATCACTAAGCTGAGGTCTTTTAATGGTGATGGAAAAAATGGATATAAAGTAAATATAAAGACCATGTGAGGCAGCTTACAATCGGAAAAATATTCCTAAAATTAGTTTTTTTTTTCTATTTAACGTTTTCATCTTTCATCTTTCTGCATCTGTGGTACTCAAAAGTGACTTAACATTGACCTCAGTATCTTGACTTAAAAAAAAAAGTGCCCTATAACTAAAATTACTGTAGTTATTATTATTAGTAGTAGCAGTGGTAGTAGTAATGGTAGTAGAAGTAGTAGTAGTACAAGTAGTATACTAGTAGTGAAGGTATTTCATACCTTTGAAAAGAGCCCAGACAAGAGTTTGAACTTCATGCCCTTGGTTTTCTTTCTATTATCTATCCAGTCTAACGTCTTCTTTGGCCTTTGGTGCACTGTCTGTGTTCAACTCTGACTGTGCAGACCATGTCTGGTCATACATTAGCAAATGCCTCAGTACAGGACTCCACAAGGACACTGTCAAATAAGGGATCCTTAGTATTTCACCCTTGACAAGCTTCTCGGGCCCAAA
>OOFE01045475.1:0-27932 GCA_900323365.1 Monocentris japonica | reverse complement strand
TTTTATTTTGTACTTACCTCTCCTTTCGTTCCAGACATCTCCATTTCCTGCCCTTGTGTGTTTCCTGCCTGTCTGATTGTCTGCCCCGCCCCTGATTGGTCTCACCTGGTCTTGTTAGTCTCCCTCCTTCAGTGTATTTAAGCCGTGTTCATTTGGTAGTCCAGTGCCAGTTTGTCCCATACCCTGTGTCTAGTGTTCCAGCCTTTTTCCAATGAAATCTGTCCTAGTGTTTTTGGACTTTGCCTTTGCCTCACCCCTTTGAATTTGTTTGCCTTCGCTGATTGCCTACCTGTGTACCGAACCTTGCCACGTTAAGTAAAGACTCTTTACTTGAGCTGTTACCCTGTGTCTGAGTTGTGCTCTTGAGTCCAGCCTTGTGTTTCCGGTCATAACGGGACCATAATAAAAGAAAGCCTCAACACAGTCTCAAAAATTTCACAAAATTCACCTTGAAATGCAGATCATGTGTTGTGGACAGGATTATATTCCACCACCACAAAATGGTTATGTGAAAAAGTTAGCTATTTTAGTTTAGCCAAGTGTGTTTACGGTTAGGCAACTAAAACAATTTGGAGTTAGAATTAGTGTTAGGGTTAATCACTCATGGTATAAAAATTCTTTGCATGAGTTGGGGATTGATGCAAGCAAGTTGCCGGAGCTGAAGACAAGTTTAAATATTGTGAAACTACTTCCTGTTTCTGGTTGCGTCTCCTGCATGTAATTCTTCCGTTTCCTTTCAGGGAAACATATTTTCATTTTTTGTGAGCATGTTATATACATTTTAAGAAACCATGCTCTTTTCACGGATTTTATGAGAAATGGCAAGAAAGACTATTTCATGTACTCACTATATTTTCATGTTAAATTGACTCCAGAAATGTATGAGGAAACTTATTTAAAAAATATAGCTTCCAATTCCCTAACTTGATGGATTTTTATAATGCAGCAACGGAGATTTTGCGGAAAAATTAAAAATACAAATTAAATTTTAAGTCTGCAGCAACACAGAAACCTGCGTTTTTTTTTCTGCGTTCTTCTAAGTTTGCTAAAATAGTCATACATCATGAATGTAATACATTATTGATCTTGCACCAGAAGTCTAATAATTTCTTCTTAGCCCAAAGCAATTCATGTAGGTTTGTTGGAATGCAAAATGGTATCGGTAAGTCATTACAGTGTATAAATTTAGAATGGTACAGTAAATGATCTATATGTTAATAAGTTAATAATTTCTAGAAAAAGCTATCAATGTTTTTCAATTACAGGTCTAAATTGTCCCAGGTAAGTCAATATTAAAAATTGCTGTACTTGCATGACATATTGACATTGTCACTTCAACTGAACTGGAAAGGATTGATGAGCTTGATGAACCCAAGTAGCTTCTGTCAGTGAACGAATGCAACCTTGATTGAGCACTGGGAGCAGGGTATTCTGCATAAGTAAGTTATTTCTGCCTTGCCTCCGGCATCGAGCCATCACTTTTAATTTAACAGGTCCCTTGAGCCTTTACCCTTCCCATTCAAATAATCACCTTGAAGCAGTGCTCATTCAACAAGTTCATGCTTCTTACAGTTTTATCATTGGGATTTAATGGATGTTAAAAGGGGGCTCAGTATTACACTGCATGACACTGAAATCATGGTTATGTTGCATGTATTCAGGGTTATAAAGTGGACATGCTTGGATGGGCATGTGGATTAATCTGCACTTCTCAGAGAGTGCATACAGTATCAGGGAATCAGGGATGCTCTCTGGGAGGGACATCTCCCCGATCCAGACAATCATATGTATCTGTATGGTTGGGAGGAGGGAGGGGCTAGAGCAAGCTAATAACATGTCAGAGGCTAGCTAAGAAAAACCTTGTGATAAAATACACCACTTCATCATAACCAGCTGGAGGTGAGCCAAATTTAGCGTGATTGGTAAATGTATTATTTGGGTGAAACCGCTGGCTGTGCAACCATAAATGGGGAGTTGTAGAATGTTTTGATTTATCCGCAAAATTGACTCCTTGGATCTGAAATTTATGGGTGAATCTACAGGAGAAGAGAGATTCTATTGTCATTTATTTTTCTCTTGTTCTACAGAGACCCATATATAGGCTTTTATCAAGAACCTCTAAAAAGTGTTAAGTCATTAAGTTATTCTCTGTAAGTGTTCTATTAAAGGCATGAGCCGAAGCCCCGTCAAAGGTGCTAAGCAGAGTCTGTATTTGTATTTAGTATGTATCTCAGGAGCGTGCTCCATTTAAAGTTCATCTAAATGAAAAATTTTAAAAATCCTCTTGAACAAGACTTAAAGTTGACAAGCAAATGATATTGCTTGACATGAGCGGATTACACAATCCCAGGATGCTCGGATCAAAGCACAGGCAGATAGAGATCAAATGAAAAGCAGTCAGAAGCTTGGCTCAGTCTAAAGTACATGCTGAGCGATCAGCTTCCCTATAGCTAATCGGTAGAGCAAGTATGTTTAGGAGCGATGAAGAAAGGGACTGGAACAGACAAGATTATAGTCTGGGAGGGTTTCAGACTGAAATATAAACCTTATCACCAATCTGTCATTTCCACAAATGTATCTTCTGAGTTTCCCCAACCCAGCTGATGATGGAGTGATTTTGACAAGATGATTGTGCCACTGGCCATCCTCATGAACCTGCCCTAACAGGATTTGGAGCCTTGCAGGAAGATTTGCAGGGTTACATTCTTAATGTTTGCTGTATCTGTTTCCTGCAAGGTTAAAATGTCACCTCTTTCGCTACCCTGACTTGCTCAGTGGAATTCTGCAATAAATCATTGTGACTGGTTTCAGAAATATCAGCTATAGTTGCATGCTGTACAACTACTTGCCTGCCTTTTTCATGCAGGGAATGTTATCTTGTGTGAGTGTATGCATGCATGGAAACATAAAGAGACAGCAAAGGCTGTTAGATTTTTAATTGGGCACAGCTGTGTGTTACCCATTCAGTGCTTTGCAGACACCTACCTATAATACTCCCCTAGGCTTCTTCTTAATTACAGTGAAACAGTTCTCGCTCTTCTTATTTGCAGTAAATAAATGTGTTCTTTACATTGCCTGATGAAAAAAAAAAATGTGATTTAAAAGTGAATCACATGCAAATAGGTCATTCCAACATGAGGCAAGACCTTGTATCTTTTGAGATACTTAAGTACAGGAGAGTAAAAAAAACAGATGAATCGAGCAGCATTTGGCATTTTTGAGTAATGAAAAAGAGCCAACTTGTTGATATGAGAGAAGTTGGCATGCTGAGATACTTTAGTTTAAGGACTATACCAACGTTTTGGGAGTTTGGCCCTTGGTCACCTTACCCAATATCTGACCACCAAAATCATCTCTGGTAGATAGCTCTGTCTGGTGCACATGCTAATGCTTTAGCATACAGTATGTTAAGTCACCGTAGGTGTTTAGCATTATCCAAAGTTTGAAGATAGACCTTTTAGTAATCCAAAGTTGGTATTGATTTTTTTATTCTATGGCCTGTAGATTTACAACTTATGAAAGCAAAGGCTCAATCTTCATCATTAGTGAAGTCCGAAGTCTGAAGCTGTCTGGCTAACTTCACTCACTTCCTGTGAAAACAAAACGAATCACACTTGAAGTCTTGCAGGAAGAGAGCTCTTCTGCTATTGAAAGTGCATTGCGTGTCAAATTGTGTTTCTATTTTACCAATCCCCTAAACAAGCCCTGGCAGGTATAGATATGTGGAATTAAAATGAACTAACCATCCAGCCGTAGAGCTGCTACAAGGTCACATTTTCTCTCTTTCAGGATACCGCTAATTGCCAACAATTACTTAACATACTTTATGCTTAAGCATTTGGGTACACATCGGACAGAGCTATCTAGCAGAGACACAGATGATTTTGGTGCCAATCCTCTCATCACATATTACAGTAGAGTGACCAACTGGCCAAACTCCCAAAAAGTCAGTCTAGTATTTTAATGATAAATAGACTCCAGTGTTGCATGGCTCATTGTTGTGTCCATTATAAAGTGGTTGATATGAGAGGATTTTGCTTCTAAATCTTTTAATCTGATCTTCTGGGGTAGTTTGTGATACAGCAAACTTTCTAGTTGCGTGAATAATTGTGAAGCTGCATGAGAAACAGAATGTGACAAGAACAGAGGAGGGTAATCACAGAACCCACAGCTTTCAGAGCCTCATTGGACCAGTTGTTTGCATGTGTGTCTCTGATAAGGGGCATGTTCAAAGGTCCCCGACATTCCCTCCCACCAGCCTGCAAAGCACTTTTGACACACACACACACACACCCCCACACTTCAGCACACACTCACTAGCACACACTCACTTGCACACACACACACGCAAGTGCAAGCACGTACCACTCACACACACGACTGCTGCTCCCACTGATATTACTAGTCCATATCAAACATCATTTTCTATGAAATGAAAGAGGTGATAAAAGAAAATTCAAAAAGGTTTACATTAAGGTGACAATTCACAGTCCATCTGCACTTTTCCTGCAATAAAATATAAAGGACATGAAGTACATCAACAACCAACATTCGGCAGTATTTGATGGCCATAGCAAATTAAATGTCAAATAACAGGCAGGCATCTTAAAGAGATCATGCACTCAAAAAGGATGTGCCTTTTTTCCCATGAAAAAATTTTTGGGACCAAACATTTTTGTGTCACTTTTCAACACAACATGTTAGTAGCAACTAATATATTAACATGACATGTAATTATCAACAAGTTGAAAAGTATTACAAATATGTATTGCCCCAAACAAGACATAGATGTGCCATGCCCATCCTTTAAAGTACACCTAAACTCAATCCATGGCCAATTCCGGAAACAACTCCGATTGCAAAAGCCTAAATGTTGAAATCGATTGTTTAATTGTGTTATGAGATGGCCTCTATATTCTAAGTCCTGATAAGCAAGGAAAATATATTACATTTCTCTGAGAAGAGTGGAGTTATGATATATTTCCTTAGTTGTTCTGGTTGAGCTGAAATGTCTTTTTTGGCATAGATTCCTCAATTCCTTCTTTTGCCCACAGGGTAAGATTAGTACATAACAGGATCTTGGTTCTCAAAGCCTCCATGCATCTTTAGAGACAAGTTCAAACATCATCATTTGGGGGAGACATTTCTGAAAAGCATCATTGTTAATGTTGCACCTACAAGGCCATAGATAATGGGATAAAGCATCGAGCTCATGCGTAATGCAGCAACAATAATTAAGTAGATTTTCTCCCTACAACATCTGTTATTAGAGACTGAAAGCAGAGTAATCTCTGTCTGATTTGACAACTGATCAGCTCTGACATGAATTGGCAGTTAACATTAACACTTAACATTAGGCTACATCTGCACCTCAGGCTACCTCATATTGTTTCACAATAAAAGCTCTTTAGAGGGCAACTGGGTGTGGATAAACTTATTTTGTGGCATGATGTAAGTCAGATACAGTCTGGCAAAGAAAGCCATGTAGCTGTGGAAAGACACAGCAGTGTTGAAACTATAATCAGGATTCAAGGCGTTCATGATAGTATAGCATGGCTAAATAATCCTCAGCTACAAAGTTATTTTCACATGTAGTATTCCTTAAAAGTTATTTTCTTTTGATGTGCTATTATCAATTAAAACAGACATTTTCACTTATCAAAAGCAGACAAGAGAACCCAAATCTCTTCTTGCTTTTGAATAAGAGCAGGTGTTCTGCTTTTATTGTTATTGTTCTGAATTCAAAAGTAGTCAGTTTATTTGAGTGTTTTTTTCCTCCACACTCCGTCAACAACAGTCCTTGGCTAAACAGCATTTGCAAAAAAATGAATTCTTTTGCATTTTTTATCTACTTGCAGCACCAGATGTGTGGGCTTTACCACGAGGGCAATTTAGATGGTGTCTGATAATTTGTCAGTCACAGAAAGGTGCACTAAAATCACTGTCATATTCTAAACTTTCTGGCATGCATCGTATAGCACTATGTGGCAAACTTTACCAATCTGGGATTCCAAACCGGCTTAAACAAACACTAAGAACTATTTGCAAATACGATTTGACCTCTAGTCAATAGCTGTGAAAAGCCTTACTGAAGTAGATAAGACAAGACAGGAACTGCTGATACAGCACTATGGAAACCCGTTAGACAAAAGGGAAACGTATTGACACTCCACCACTGCAAATCGAAACCTTGGTCATTATGGCTCTTTCTGTGGAAGGAATTACTTGCATTGTCTGTCTCCCATTCAAAGCTGTATTACTTGCGATGGATAAATACTTATGACAAACGTGTGAAAAACATGAAAGAAAACATAGATCTGTGCCCAAAGGCAATATAGTTCTGTCTAGTCTAGTATAATTATTGTACCCTGCCTCTACAAAGGAAATGTGTTGAATGACCTCTGGTACAGCCTCATTAACTGGAGTCTATCCAGATATTGGCTTTTTGCAGGGAGGAGAGAAATATCTCTGTTTTTTCATGTCTATCACTCTTTTTCCTTTTCCCCCCACAGCATTTTAATGGTATTCCAATTGACTTGTTTGTAGCTGTAGGTGTAAGTAGACTGATTCAATTAGCCCCAAACCTTCCCTTCACAATCTTTAAAGTTATTGTCCAGTGAACACAAGTTGAAGCCATTAAGGACACCTTGAAAACCCACTATCCCACCCCTACATTCCACATTTCTTTTTTGCCTTGCTTTTAGTGCTTAGAGTATAAATAACTCTGTGACTGTGTTATTTAATGGTGTACAGTCTGCCACCCTGGTGATATGAGATACAATAATGTGGCTCTCCATTAGTAGAAGATGCATCTCCAGTGAAAAGCAGATACAGTAAGCCCACTTAACTTGGAGAGGCTGGATGGACTTGTCTGTACCTTGACCCTGCATCAAAGGACACAGTGTTTGATATAATGTAATCACCCAGATAGATCTGAAACAAAAGAAAAAGCCACCACTCTCACTGTCCACAGTTTTACTTAAGCTCAGCTTGAGGGGAATAATTCACTCTTTCTTTTCATTTACAGAAGCTCAATGGATGAGCAGTTATACTGACTATAAACAGATAACAAAAGACTTTGAAAGTAACTTCTCAAAGTCACACCAATAATGACAGGTTGAAAATGTAGCAAAACCTCATTGTATCTATTGTAAGTTTGAGACTGACTTGTACTTGGTTTGTGTGAAGAGAGGAGGAGGTGTGAAAACGTATTTTAAAAGTATTGTAAATGAGAGGAAGTTAAGCTATGCACAGGATAGGTGTTCACTTCTACAACATCCTCTCATGGATTCCAGCCAAAAGGAATAACAACACTATCGAGTAACAATGAAAGAACTTTTGCCAGCTGGTATTGGTGTGTAGTTGCCAGAAGATGGAGAGAGGAAAATGGAATGATGTTTAGTAAGGCCTGCAGACAATCAAGTCAATAGTCTGCTGACATAAAATCTGTTACAAGTTTTCATAGGCTTCCTTTTGCCCTGGCACATTTGTTAAAGAAGGATGCAATGGACGAGTAAAAGTGAAAGAAGAGGGAGCATAGTGGTTACACTAGGCCAGAGGCATTAGTGCACAAAAGCAAGTTCTTTAGTTCTGTGTATGACATACCTAGTTGTGTTGCTCAAAAAGCCAAGAGAAAATACAGTATTGTATAGTGTATATACAGTACTACAAGTGATGTTTAAGTAAATAAAAGTCTTATTTGATCTATTCTTCAAATGTTTATCTGATCTCCCCAGAAACATTTATGTAATTGCAAAATATTTTTTCCTTTGACTAGGAGAATCTTGAGGTTCACCTTTAAGCTGCTGATTCATTTCCATAAAATTTGTTGAGCTACTAAAGAAAGCAAGAAAGTCTTTTGTTTGGGGCGGCAGGTTGGCCTAGCAGTTAGAGAGACCAACCTGTGACCGGAGGGTCGCTGGCTCGATCCCCGGCACCACCAGGGGGGTGTCCTCCAGCTGTGAGCTGGTGATCCAAAAATGACTGGTGTCACAGCTACGGTGCCCACCAACACTGCTGAAGTGCCCTTGAGCAAGGCACTTAACCCCAAACCGCTCCAGGCGCGCTGTTCATTGGCTGACGCCTGCACTCTGACCTGAAAAATGCATGTGTGTGGTGTAATATGTTGTGTGTGTATATATCTAGTCAGGGGTATGCAAAAAAAGCATTTCACTGCATGTATGTGACAAATAAAGTTCCTTTCCAATCTGTCAACTTGGGTTTTTTTCTTTTGCAATTAAAGCTGCACTATGCATATTTTTTATATAAAAGTGCACCTGTTTTATCAGCCTAAATAACACATTGGGGCTGAGTAGAGCATTCCATCCCTCCTATCTGAGATGCCACTGATTTGCCCTATTTGCCCAAATTTAAGATCAAATTTCAAATTTAAGGCTGAACCTCTCCACCACGTCCACCACCAACAGACACCAAAGACATTTAAATCCGAGGAGACTGCAGATTGCTCACGTTACATTTTTTCTTGGTCCTTCAAACGCTGAAAACTCCAAACATTTATGTCTTGCTGCCACTTGGGCCGCCAAAATGTGTAGTTGCCTAGTGCAGCTTTAATGGTCTCTGTTTTTAATGTTTTTAAATGCTAGCTAATGTAGTATTAATCTGACCTACAGGAAGCGGGCAATTGGCATAGCCTCCTCATTGCCAATGCCAATGATGGTTTTATGTACACGGGAAATGCCTGGATGTATACTATACTAGCAAGAATTTCTGAGTATGTGATGCATACTCAATGCACCTAGATGCCCCAAAATGCCTTGCCGCTACATAACTTTCTTCTTTCGTTTCATGTTGTATTACCACCCTGTTCTGGAGTGCAGTCACCCTGCACCCTGTCTACCTATCGTTATGTAACCTCCTTAGCCATACGTCATTTCAAGCCCGTAACGGTGGACGGAGAAATGGCTGATAAATGCCAGACCAACACTTTTAAATATCTGATATATTTTATAGTGACATTAACTGAGATAAACTTACTACTAAGTATACTAATAAAGTATACTAGTATACTAATAAGTATCCATTTGGAACACAACCACAGTCTTGAGTTAAGCTCCACCCTGAATGAATGTGATTGGTTTTCAGAAATACAAAAAGCCCAGGGCATTGATAAATATGATATATGATATCATAGAATAATGGTTGCTTCAACCAAAATGATTCAAGGAGTCTTTGAAAAATCTGACAAGAACTCTATTTCAAAAATGTGCCATCTTTCTCAGAATCATTAGTGGGTATGGGGCAGTACGGATGAGAGATCTTTCCATTTCTTTGAAACAAACTCTGTTTTTCCATTCATGTCCACCTTGACTCAACCGGGGGCTCTTAATTGATGAGCAGACGAGGTCACGCATCATGCTTCACTGTTTGTTACAATCTCAATGATTAGGTGTTGTCTGCTTCACCCGTTTTAATATAAAGAGATCACAGAGGGGAAAGATGAGATATAGCGAGATATATTCTGAAGAAGATGTAACAACATATTTAGCAGAATTACCATTAGTGTCTGTCTTCTGCCCAGACTGTGCAGTATGTCAGTCATGTTGAACTAATGCAGCCTCTTGTATACAACATACAGCTCTCTGCTTTTCCTGCATACTTCTGCATATTTCAATATCAATTTATAAAATTGATATGCAGTAGATTAATATTGTACCAATTATGTTTTGAAGGGATATCTGCTGTGTGTACTGTGCAGCAGTCAAAGCAGAGAATAAAGAAATGTTGGAATGAAACTAAAAGCACATTTGATGGATCTAAATCAGAGGGTGATGTAATGATGGATGAAGCATTTCCCTCACTGATTTCATAACAGCAAACGGAAAGAATAGCTGGCTTTTTATAGAATGGGCATCTTGGATAAGAACCAGTGAGGTGTGGGTAATTATTGGAAATGCATTTCCTATCGGTAGTATTTCATTGTTGATGTATACTCTGTTGGCATTTACAGATTACAGCACATTGCACCTGGAGCAGAGATAATAGTGAGAAGGAGACATATTGTGAAAGAACAGATTCAGCCAGTGAATTCGGGTGGTGGTAGGCTAACTGTTAGAGAAGCAGACTTGTGACCAATCTGAATCTTTGAACCAGCTGGAATGAATGTGGTTGGATAAATAAAGCTTTAAAAATACACACCGTTGAAATCACGTGTGCGATGCCTTCAACATAGATCTTACAGGAGGTAACAGGTAAGTGACATTAAGGGTTATTATGTCAGTCATGAGCAAACATTCCCTGCTTGTTTTGGCTGCATGACAATTGTTGATGAGTCCTTTAATTAGAGGCCTGTACACTGAAGATTGTTTGGTCATGTACACTGAGCAGAAATGACAATTGTCTTAAAGAGATTGAAGCCATAAACTTAACATTTTATTGTTGTGTGTTGCAATTAGATTGAAAGGCAATAAGAACATTGTACTCCAATTACAGGACTTGAGGCTAAATATAATTTGTTTGCTGGTTTGAGTTGTTCTTCATTCTCAGCAAGCACACACATCAAACACTTTAAACCCGGAAACTCACGTGGAGAAAATTCTCATTAGGACAAAAATATATAGTGGTACCCCTGAGTAAAAGCACAGGAAGAAAGGAGGTTAAATGAGACCTTTTATTTACCTTGAATTATTTGAGGTTAGCTGAGCACAACATCAAAGCATATTAAATCCATATTTTTGTGCACTGACGCACTGCTGGGAAGGAAACATTCAATCTTTAGGAAATATATGTCACATGTCACATGTCTTTGCAGTAGGTGATTAATACTGATGTGGCTAAAAATTGCTGAATTTTATGCTAGTTCAATAAAATGGGATGTTTCTGGGTAGCACAGTTGCATCCAGAGCCACTTTTAGCAGTTATTTACAAATAAACAACTGATTACAACATAAAGTAGCTGTAGCAATAGTCTTACATCAAAGCAATACAAGCTTTCATGTTGAAAAAGATGGTAGTGCCCCAGATGACACACTGTAGAATATGTATTGCTGCTTGTCTGAAGCCTGTTAAGCTATGGTCCTATAGGGAGACAAATGAGCATGTGCCATGTAATATTCTTCATGTGGAGTTGTGACACTTTTATTGTGTTTAGTCTGTTGTAAGACCACTGTCCCTCTAAGAGCTTTTATACATTACATTGCGCCACTGGAATTCAAATGGATTTCTTTTTGCAGCCATACTCTGCAGCTTTTAATTTATACTTGTAGTGTGTTTAGTCTACTGTCATACAGAACATCCTGTCAGCAAGTTTTGTCCTGTATTTCCCCAGCGTTCACACTGTGAGCAACTTGATTGATGGGTCGCTCTATTCTGACAGATTGTGGGCAATGAGGGAGGCTGTATCTCTGCAGAGGTCTCGTGCAGCTATGACAATTTTGAACAGTCAAATAATGTATTTTTCACTGTTAGATTAGATCTTGCTAGCTAGCTAGCTAGCAAGATCTAATCTAATTTGGACCACAAATAAACAAAAAAAACTCAATAACTCAAACTCATATATACTCAAACATTACTTACCATCAACCCCAACAATGCATGTAACTGTTCCAACTGTTGTGTCAATCCTGTATTGTATAACTGTCTTGTAATGTGTCCACACCTATTAACCAGGTCAAATTTTTCAGGCATCCGTCGCACTTGGTGAATTAAAGAGATTCTGGTATTCGTCATTGGGCCTCATTCACGAATGATTGGCATTCATCAAATATACACCTGTTCTACGTAAAAATCGAGGTTTCCTGAACGTTTCATGAATCCCACGTTGGTGTTTTCGTACGCACAAAAATACGACACATTAACAAATAATTTACGAAAACTTTCGTGAATGAGGCCCATTAAGAGCATACAATGTACTGCCCTTCTTCACTATGTAAGATGCCAGTGACTGTTGGACTGTTGGTCATATACAGTACATACAGTTCAGGTGTCTCCATCACATCGATGCATTCTCAGCATCTGAAGTCACTCAATGGCCCACAGCTTGAATTTATGTTTGGATTATTGTTAGCGTGCAATCATTTCCACGTCCATTTATGAAAGTATTATTTTTATTACATTGAAGCAATGGCACAGCAGGAGTAGTATAAGAACAGTAGCAAGAACTTCCTGGTAAAAGAGTTGGTTTTGGATATGATCATTGTTCCTCTGGTATGTTGTTTTGGCGACTGAAAAGAACTTTTATTGTATATTCACACAGAAGACCATTTATAAGTTTGAATCTGAGCAGAGAGCTTGATTGGTGCTAAATGACATTAGAGCTGTCAATTACAGACAGTGCTTTTACAGATGGGGGTTTTAAAGATTAAATATAATTTGTGAGGACTATTTTTCCTTCATTATGGTGATCAGACTAACATCACCTTGCTGCCAAGACTAATTGCTGTGTCTTGGATGTGATGTATGTCCCTTTCCCCTAGATGAGAATCCTTCCAGGGGCTACGCTTCTGCAGCACTGTACACTGCAAGAAATTATTAAGGCACTTGAACTCAAAAACATAAATTTCCTTGCCTTGAAATTGCATGTTGACTGTAATTCATGTGTACTCACAAGAGGTAGACACTAATCAAAGACGGCTTCATCTGATAGGATTTATTGATTATGTGGTAGGGATTGAACTGGATACTAATTTTCATCATGGTTGTCATTACCTTATTTTTTTAAAATTGGAAATCGACTTTGATTTCTGGAGAATTAACTCAAATGCAATGGACGCTGTGTGAAGTCTGCAAATAAGCGAACAATGTTTCCTAATAAACTTTAATGTGATCAGTTTTGGGAATGCTTGGCAAGATGTTCTTTCAACTCAATTTTAAGTCACAAGCAATAAACTCATGATTGTAACTTCTGAAGCTCATGAAGCAACTCTTAAGTTGAAAATGACAAACACATCTATAAAATTGAGTTCATGATCAAAGTTGGCTTTACTAAATTTTCAAGCAGAGGAATAATAAGCACAACAATTTGGCACAGTCTTATGACAGCCATTTGTCAGTTGTTCTTAATGTTGATTGTGAACAAAAAGAAAACATTGGAAGCCAGTTGAATGCAAAGGGTGAAAGTTTATTAATGGCTTTGTGGGTGCAAGACAATAAGGCACTTAAATAGCAAAATAGGACACTGATAGGCTTATATACTACAAAATGGGTGGGCTTTAATAGTCCATGAAATAAACAGCATGCCATAAATACTCACACATTAAACAAATTTCTATGTATGATTTATGTCTATTTATTATGGAAAAACCTCACAAAGCACCGAACCATAACATTCTTCAAGCTTACTCTTTACCTCACTTTGGAAAGATGTCATATTCCAAAAAACATCCAGCAATTATTCCTCTGCTGTAAAACTTTATAGCCTAACAGATCCTTAATCACACAGACAAGCGGTGGAGCTCGTAAACACACCGTGCACTGCTATGCATAAAAAGAACTGATTTAAATCAATACCCACAATAAATAGCCACATATCATCACACCTCCACCATGTTTATTAACAGTCTGATTTAAAATCTGTCCCAGTCATCCGCAACATGCCCTCAGTAAATGAAAATGATCGTCCAACATGGATGTAAATAAAGACACACAGTGGCCGCAGTGTTTTATTCACAGTTGCTCTCTGCAGTTAAGGATTCCTTCTGTGGAGAAAATGACTCCCCCCTGTTTGTGTAGCCACATAACCACATCTACCAAAAACACTGCTATATCAAATGGTCTGTCATCCCTTTATCTTCCAAGCAAGGAAATGAGTACCTCTGCAGAGAACAGAGAATTGCACTGCAGTAACCGGGTTATGTTCAACTATTTTTTGTGATTTTATAATACAGGATGGAGCAGACCAAGGTAACACTGTGCCACCACCTTTAAATAACCGGTCTGGTCTGGGGTCAGAGAATAACCACAGCCAATGAGGACATTTTAGAAATAAAAAGAACACTTTATTTATTGAATATTAAAAATTCACTACACTATAGGTTTATCACACCAAACACTGCATGCAGGTTAAATTCACTCTCAGTAATTCATTCTTTGAAACCACAAGTGAGAAGCTACACTCATTAAATGTTGCTCTACTATAAACAAATAGCCAGAGAGGCTTAAAGTGCTAGGGGGCATTAATTCCACTACAAACAAAATGGTCCATAAGGCCTGTGCCCAAATAGGTTATGGCATGTAATTCACTGTGCATTAGTTATATTGATATCAATTTTTGCTAACAAAGTGCTAATCATTGGGGAAAGCTGACTCAATGAGCGACTTCCTTTGCCTCCTTTATCACTCGTCTACAAACATTTTACATTGCTAGAGCTCAATCTCCTGTTACATTGAATATTTATTATAGCAGTTATTAATAGATAGATAGATACTTTATTGATCCCTGGGGGGAAATTCTGCTTTATGCTTTAATGCTTTAATTCTGAAATTCTCTTAGCTAACCACATCAAACCGCCAGATAGCTAGCTAACATATGTTGTAGTCCCCTTAATTCCAAAATGATCAGCATTTTGCTAGCAACAATCAATATAAAAAGTAACTGCAGGACAGAAATTCACAAAGGTGATGCTAGTGGATGTATTTTAGCCCCTGGAACAAAGCATAGTGTATCTTTGCCCCAGCCTAACTAACTATATTTGTCGCTGGTGGTCCTAGTGATCACGAATGACAGCCAACCCCCTGAATGAGTGCAATGATAGCAGTATGACTGGTCCACCAGCTTGAATGCTCAATAGACACTGGCCTCCCTGCGTTGCGACTTTCGTCTCTCGGCTTATAGTTAATTTATAGTCTCTTAGTCAGACACGCATGAGAGCAATGAGGCAGTGATTTAGTGACATCCCTCAATAAAGCAAAAGCACGTCCTCTATTTACATCACAATATGTTATGTACAGAGCCACCTTGCTCAGAGTACCTATGCATCTCATCTTGTTTATATATACAAAATGGATATGATTTTCAATAGGTTCATAGAATGAAACCAGTATGTCAAAATTCCTTCTGTATCTCAGATCAGTTATGGTTGTTTATGTATAATGCATCCAGTTTTTCTTGCCCCTTTTCCCTCACACCGCTTTCCTATTATGTTTTGTCTTATAAAGGAAGCCTGTGCTTGTCGCTACCATGCTGCCATAATTCAAGTCATCACACATGGTTTAGAGAACAATTGAGACATATCTCTAAGTCATGTTTGTTGCTGCTCATTTCAAACAATCTACGTTATCGGGATAAAAAACAAATTGTGTTACAGTTCTCTGCGTTATATCTCAGTCAGTAATGAATAGTGGAGTGTTAAAGGCGCTGTGTGGTTTTCAGCTGGGCAGCTCTGATAGAAGAATGTCTTGGAGGCCTCTGCCCCTCTAACTGGCATCTAAAACTCCCCACTGTGCAATTATGCACCATTTCAGCTTTGGAAGAGGCTCTGTTTTCAATTTGTAACTACTAGTATATTGCAGTTTCGTTCTCAAGCCTTGGATGGTACAATGGTGCAATGCAGATTAAGTATTTTTGTAGATGAGCAGGAAAATGAGCAAGAAAATATCAAAGACAACAATAGATAGCTGATTTGTTTTTTCATGCTTATTTCCCGCAGAATGCAGCACTAAGTAAAGCACTTACTATATCATTTCACCCTTTAAAACAGGATCCTGCAGGTGCAGCACATGTTGAAAGTGTAGTAGAAGTGCAATTGTTAGTCTTAAAGTGTTCATCTAGACATGCTTAAACAGCAAATTACATGCAACCCACTTTCAGTTGTGTTTGTTTTGCTCTGGAGAGGTGATTATATGTCTGGAAATGCATCACCCCATCCTATTTGTCCTTGTGCCGTTAGAAAATATGGCTGTAATGTTGTGGAAAGTATTGTATTTTGATTTACCAAACATTTTGGAAAAAGACAGATTGAAGGGTCAAAACAGGGATTGAAGATGATGGTGATAGCAATGATGAAGATAATAATAGAGGGGGTGATGATGGGAGTAATTACTGAGTATAGTGGTGGATGAGAGGAAAGGCAACTGTTGACAGTTTAGAGTGAGCCGTCAGTAAGATTGAGTAAAGCTGATTTGATGCCCATGGACAAGCCCTCAGCAGGAGGATCCAAACTCAAAGCACCACACAAACCGCCTCTCACAGAAAATGGGAGCGAGAATAAAGGAACAATAACCCAGATAAAAAAGTGTGAATTGAGGAAGAGATCACATAGACAAAGAGTTTGAGATGAGAGAAATACAGACCAAAAAGACCACTGCAAAAGCCACCGCTCAGCCAAAATCCTCTCTTTTGATCACATTCCACATATATCATCTGGCTATGAAAAGATAGCCGCCAAGCGTTCGCCCCCCACCCTCCCTCAAGACAACTTTTCCCAAATCCCTGGATACTGGGGTGAAGGCTTGCACACACCCCCCCTGTCTGAGCTGTGATTATTTGGCTGGGGCTTTGCCATATCAAAGACTGGCTAGTTTAAGATTTTCCAGAGGAGAAACAGAGGGAACAAGACATCTGCACCACCACCCACCTGTGCAGGGCAGAGATAGGAACAAACCAATGGCACCCCACTGGATACCGCGATCTGCTGCTGTCCACGCCTAAAAGACACTATCAAAGGTTTTGGGGGGTTTTCAATCCAAACTGAGAAAGAGTTTGCTAGACCAATACCACTTCAGCTGCCTGCTCTAATCTTTCAGACAGGGTGACTGGCCTTAAGTTACAGGGAACATATGGGCTGTTGGAAGAGCAGTTCTTCTGCTCTGATTGTGTTAGGGCTGATGAAGCCTGACCCTAGTCCTGCAAGATCAGGAGTTTTTGTGGAAAAGAATCAGCTTAGAAACTTAGAATTGCTCTAGAATTGCTGCTATCTGCCATGTCTATAGAACTGAAGAGGCATCCCTAGAGCTCATAAGACTGGATTCTGACTAAAGCCAACAACGTGTTTTAAAGAGAACAGTTCATGCATATAAGAATGAAGCAAACCTTGACTCTTGACATGAGTTATTTGAGTGTTTCGGTTTATAGAATTCCTTCGCTGCTATGCGACCTTGGTTGATAAATTTTATGAGCTATCACTTTAACTGGCATTTTCACTATACGTCAGATGGACACATTCATGGTCACCATCAACATAAAATTGTGAATGCTCTGGTTTACTGTTGGTGTAATGTTTTAGGGCAACTTTCTCATTGAGTAACGATGAGGGTGTGATATTACGCCACAAAAATATTTATCTTAATCATTAAATCTTAAAAGCCTTATTTTTGTTGAAAACAAATGAAGAACATCAGCAAGATTCTTTGTCATTCTTCAAGATAATGTCACTGCACTGGAAAGCCAGGCTTTGTCAAATCAAAGATGGAGTGAGATTTTTATGTCAAAGAAATGTCTACAAGCGAAAGAAAGAAAAAACATGAATGCATCAGACAGCTGTATCTGCAATGCATTGGCAGAAGTTCTTAAAATGATTCTGCCAAGTATCATAGACAGTTATCTCATTCCTGTCTTAACAAATGTCATTCTTATTGTCCATGGCAATTCCCTCTGTGCTGTGTCATTGAGAGTACTTGATGCAACCTCAATCATGTAAAGGGGATCAATATGGGTAGCACTTCATCTAATCAAATACTGATTACTTTTTTAATGTTGATTGCTATTGGCTACTGTGACAGTTAGTTTTACAAGGCATGTTTCCATGGATTTGAATGATCACCAAAGAGAAATTGACCTTTATTTTGAAAGCTAAATCAGTTTTACTGAGACGAATCAAAGGCATGACACATGAAATGTCACAGCCCACAGCCATTCATTTCTTTGAAATTAACAAGATTACCACAGGGTTTTGTCCAATTGCTTGTTCAGATATTTTAATCCTAGCCATTTGTTACACACAAACAATCAAGTTTAGGTCATGCTAAACAAAGTGATCTCAATTTGTTGTGTTGCACTGTTCCAATTCCACAAGGAACACATTCCGTGCATGTTACTTACTGAGGGAGCTTTAGCGCTTGGAGTCCCTGCACTCTTTACAGCCAGGCATAAAGGTCAACTGTGATTTTAGCTTTTTATATCTCAATGAAACAAGTATGTAACCGTTACTGTGATTGGTCTGCAGGGTGTGAGACTTTTGTGGATTTTCTTTCCTTTTCAATTTAGTGACTGTAGACAAGGAGAGGTTGAGGGCGTCGGTACAATCCAGTGTGGTGTAGTAATCAGAAAAACTTCAACTCACAGCATTGAATCTCTACAGAAAGGAATGACATAATCCACCTCACACAATGTCCTTGTTTGTCATTGATGTCAATGAGAAGTCACTTTCTGTAGTCATAGTCAGTAGCTCAGGAAGCCAAATATCACATACACACACACATAACACGCATACACAAACACACACACACACATTATTCTGATGTGCATGCACTCTAGCATGTGCTTTTGTACATACATGCACACACATTGAGGGACATTGCATCATGCCGTTTCAACACTGAGGTGTGACAGTGTTGAAACGTCCCCAGTGGAATGGTGATTGCTGGCACAGTCGAGGTGTCTGGTTTGGCAGATACACAAATAAGTAATTATTAATTCTTCGCAACAGTCGGGGTGTCACAACTTTTATCCTCCCCAGAGGATTCAACAGCTTTTCGTTAGGTTGGATTAGATCCTGCTTGCTTTCATTACCCCGCCTCGCCATGTTCTTAGATCATCCTAATCTGCTTGGACACTCAGCATTAGTGATCGTTTTGCCCGTACATAACGGTTTGCACGTCTCCCTCAATAAATCCAGAGATAGCAGAACTCAGCTGTGACTAGAGGTGATGATACGCTGAGCTGGTATTGTGCTGTGTGTTCAAACTATATATTCCTGACCCAACTGTTTGATGTGACATGCTTGCTATCACATCTTGGCAGTGGCAGTATTTTCCATAAATTATATAATTTTAACCTTTTACCATCATCCCAGAGGAACACCTGAATCCTGAATCTTTGCTGCACCGTACTGTATATCATTTCTTTGGCAATACTCTTTACTGATTGAATTGCGTTGTGTTTCAAAACTGCATAATGAAATCGTAACCATGTTATTTTCAATGGTTCACAGAAATAAAAAGGAAAATGTCAGGTATTTCTGCCAATTCACCACATGCTCTTCAGTGCAAGGTGACAATTAAACTAAGTCAGGTATTTGGAAAATATGGTCTGTAGAGGTAAACAAGCTTTTTTTGAATAAACCATGAAAACTCAATAACGAAAACATTGCTACAAAACTGCAATAACCTGTAAACAGAAAAAGTTTGTGAGGTTTTTATTGGCATTTTCTCTTGCCTGCGTGCAAAGGCAGTAACCTCTCTTTTGTTGTTCTTCAAATATTTTTGTTGCGATAAACTCTTGATGGCATATTATGTAGTGTAGCTGTTGGCAGTAGTTGAGTTTGCCTTCCCTACATTTGACTGAGGAAAATTTGAGGAAACAACTGTTTCCTGGCATGCTTGGACTCCAACAGGGTGGAAGGGTCCACTGATTTATTGCCAGTGCCTAGTTCACACTAGGAACATGGGCTGTCTGGCACCATCTCATAAACTGATAAGATTCACTGTTTGTCTAAATGAGGCTGATGTTGTTCTACTATAGTCTTTATCTTGGGTGGGAGAGCGTGATTGAAAGGCAACCATGCGGTACTCCCTGATACCCTGGGCACTTCACTAATACCCAAGTAATGTGTTTTGTTTAAAAAAAAAAAAGGGTATTCACTCAGGAAAAGATGTAGTAGGTGCAGCGATGCTTGAGCCACTGTTTTCCACTTGAACCCACTTAAGAATGTCAGCAACACACTATCGTGACGGGGACGGGAGCTAGAAGCCAAAACACATCAACCAAAAGCTTAGCTCAAATGATACAACTATTTCTTATGCATTGGTTCCATTTAGGAGTCAGATATGAGCCCTGTGGTAGAAGAATGAAATCACCAGTTCCCCAAGCGATCCCATTTCACCAGCCCGGTTGGGGTTGCTAGGTCAGAGTATAAGAAAGCTCCCATGCGTAATTTATGGCACTCTTACCTCAGATAATCCATACATATAAGCTGTGAGGTTACGAAGCTGCAGACCTCCTGCCCATCTGCAGCCAATTTAGCCCTTGCACAATCCTTCTTAAATCACACAAAGCTCCCGGACCTCGCTGACTAGACTACAGAGGAGGCCAAGGAGACCAGTTTCATTTGAATTCCTTTCTCATATCCCTCCTGGTAGATTTAAGGAAAAAAAAGAGACTGTGGGCATTAACCACCTGAACTAGTGATCCTCTTTTAAAAGCCCACCCTTTCTGCCTTTTTCCTCCAGCAGCAGTAAATTGCAGAGGAATGTGGGCCCCACACCAGATCAATAAAACTTCTTTGCAATTTAACAAGAACAGATGTTAGCAGTCCTACTAGGTTTGCCCCGCTCCATTTTAAGTGAGGTAACCATGACTGTTTGTATGTGTGTGTGTGTTTGAGGTGAAAAGAGAGCGGGCTACTTCAGTAAGCAGGCCAAAATCTCAGGCATCAAACATATGATCCCCTCTATCTATGGAGATTATAGGAGCTTAATCACTGTGAAGATTAACTTTATCAGAAATCACATTTCTCCACACAGTTTCAATTATGAGGACAAACTCAATGATGGGGAAGGGGAGTGAGAGGCATTGGAAGTGGGGACACATGATTGGTTCCAGTGAACAGAAATGCCTGCTGGACATTTTGTGTGAACATCTTTATCAGAGAATCATCTTTAAAGGGGAACGCCACTCAATTTAAGAATTCATGTCTGTTATACTTGTGGTCTGGAGCCCCATTAGGACGGGATTAGTTTCTCAGGTAATGTAATTTGTTACAGTGCTAATCAGTCATTTTAATGCTGTCTGGATTGTGAATGTGGATCAGTGATTTTTCCCCTTGCCTTCTAAGTAATAATTCCAGCTATAAATTCCTACTATTTTTCACCAATAATTTACAGGTTGCCCTGTAAAACTAATCCCATCTGAATGGGGCATAGGACAGGCCAATCGAGATTTGTAACCATGAACGACTTTCTTTAAGTCCAAAACCAGAGAATTAAGACTTAAAGGTAAAATCCTGAACACTGAGAAAGATAAGCATTTCTTTGACCGTTTTGTTGTTGGTGGTATATTTTTGTTACTGCTGTGGATACTTGGCCAAACAAAGACAACGTAATGTCACAATACTTCCAGCACAAGATATTTCCAGTGCAGCTGCAATGGAGTTTAATAGGAGAACAGTTTTCATCCATCTAAAACATCAACGGTAAACGCCAAGTTTTGGTGTCAGCCTTCCAGAAGTGAAGAGAAAGGGTTTCTCTCTAGACTAAATTACTAACTGAAGTAGAAGAAAAAGAGGCAGGTTGAGGAAAGTGGGTACAATAAAAAAGTGAATTACAACACTACATGAAATAACTCCTGAAATGCATTGAACATCACAGATTGATGATATATAACAATCTAAGTGTGCTCGAGGGTGGAAATTTCCTTTAAACAAGCAATGTCATCAGGTATGACATCGGGAGCTGCTGTGGACAATTAATGGGAGACAGATTTTGTGACAAGATCTGTTTCTACATCTAAATGAGCTTTATTCTATACATTTGTTACCAGTTTTGAACTAGATGATGTAGCCCCTGGCAACTACCACGGATGCTCTCCCATTTACCTTTTACCCAATTCATTATCCAGGGAGCAGCTCCAGACTGTATGCCGGATTGCTTCACTCATTTAAGTGTTCAGTGTTTGTTTTTTGGCGTGGGGGAAGTGCTGTTCTCGTTCACAAATTGGACTGTTTCAGACCAATAAAATAATATATAGGAATAATATATTTTACTTTTATTTTATTTATAACAAATCTCATAAAAGTAACAATGCAACAACAATGCACAATGCAATTCTAGATAATGTTTGAAGGACAGTTATGTAAAATGTGAGAGAAGGTTTCACATAACGTAAGAGGTTCCAAGGGGCAGTCCAGTAATTCAATTTGATCAACTGAATGGCACACTGCATCCCTCACAGGGATGGTTGGACTTCTTCCATCCATTCTCTACACTTAATTAGATCCAGTTGCTGTAAATTAGATTTTGAAATTCTTACTCGGTGCATTTAAATCCTCTATATTTGAATTGTTCAATATCCAAGTTAAGGGCAGGTTTGTTTTAGGAATGTACCAGAAGTGATACTTACCTAGCTGAACTGTGGAGCGCATTTAAAAGTTGGAGTGTAAACACTATCAAGTGAAGTGAGACAGAGGAATAGGCTCACTAAGCCTTGTCTGACAGCATTATCATGGCCACTGAAAACAGTGGAGGGCACTATGTAAACAGCTTTTTCCCAGATGCCAATAAATCCAGAGCCATTATAGGCAGTTGTAAGACGTTGGTTTGCATTCGAACAACACTTGGGTTCTGTAGAAGTTTCTATAGAGAAACTGTCACACACACACATCCAAACACACACACACACACACACTTTGTGACAGAGAAAACAAAGTTAACGGATATCTGCTTCTGTTGCTAGGATACCACTTCTTTTGGCTCCTAAGTAAATCAGGGTGACCGGTGGCGCTGACTGCTGTGAAAAATTAACACAAGCTGTGTAAGAAAGTAAAAGTAACTTTCAACTTAACCCAAAGGGAAATTCAATCTGATGGTTTCAGTTTTATGGAGAGGCAGTGATTGTATTGGACTGGATACCTTGCATGTAGAACAAAAAAACTGGCCCTAACTCTGTTTAGACTATCAGTTATATATATGTATTTCAACATTTTCATGTAAACCTCGCCAATGCACAGTGCACTCTGTGTGTGTCTGTCTGCTGTACATGTGAACCGTGTCCCCTCTCCCCAGGTCCATCATTGGACTGTTATGAAGCAATTACGGCCATTGATTTTCTTTTTTCTCAGCACACCTCTGTATGACAGCTAGCCTTTGTAAGTGGCCTCACTGGACCTGTAACTGGTGCCCTCAGTGGCAATGCTATTTGCTCCAAGATTTGGCCAATTTACCACACTATTCCTGCCCTGTCCCCTCAAGGTATACAGTATGACTCTTTGAAACTAGCATACCTGGTGCTTGAGAAAGAACCATGGTCTCTATAAAAGTCATCCATGCAGGACTGAATATTCCCCTCTCTTGCATTTTGCATAAAAAACACACTTCATAATCTTTTTGTTTTACTTGTTGAGTTTTTATTCAACTAATTTTGAAAATGCTGTTGCTACTGAGTTTTTCCACTCATCTCTATCATCTCCCAGCTATTTCAACCCACCTGCACCATTGTTCAAATTATAAAATAAGTCTCTTACTTTCCACTTCTCAAAAGATCCATCTTAGTTTGAAACTACATCAAAATCGATAAAATGTCATGACAGACAGACATCCTTGACAATCCAAAGCCATAATACATCACTGCAATATCAATTTTATGTACAGAAACAGCTTTTTGTTCCTTTCAGGCAATATCTTTTGAAATCTGAAAGAAAGCTCACAGGTCCTCATCCTCCAACGCTGGCAGTATTAGATCCCTTCTCTACCCACTGAGCTACTCAGGTACTCAGCAAGAAAATATTTTTCAATTAAGAGACCTTGACCCAAGTCCAAGACAAAAACAATGTAACGGGAAATGGCTTGTGGCTTACTGCAGAGGTGTTATAACCCAAGAAGTTAGCAAGCAAAGTAAAAATAATGCTTCTTCCTTCCTTTGAATGATGAGTCTAAAATATTTGTGGGTTGTATTCTGAGAAATAAAATAGTTGCTGTTGCTGTGATACTTAACCTTTTCCCTCAATCAATACATGTCAGGACTGTGTTGATTTATGTCTTTGTAAACGTTTGTTGTCAATGCATTACTTGTCAGCTGTGCCATACAAACCTGAGAGATTGCACTGATAAATACTTAATTATCTTGCAGAAATTATGCTCATGGAAGGATGGATCAACTGATTGATTGATTGATTGATCAATCGATGGGTGAACCGTATTCAAATAGAAATGACTAGTCAAGTGTATTGAAGGAACAGAAAACAGTCAAGATAATGGGAATCCATCTTTACTGGCATGTAACAACATGTAACAACCTCTTCAGCATTCTACCATATCTACCAGCCTCCATCTCAGTCAATTCAACTCAACTGACCTCTGAACAGCAGTAAAGGTCTTAAGGAAGAAATTCACTAATACATGAATACAAAGAAGAAGTCCTTATTCCAGAGAGCTGCTCTAATAACTTTGACTTTTTCATGTTATGTACTGAAATATCTCACAAAAAAAACTCAAGAGAAACATTAAGAGATGCTGACCCAAGTAATAAGAGAAAAACAATGTAACAGGAAATGGCTTGTGGCTACTACTGTAGAGGTATTATAACCCAAGAAGTTAGAAAGCAAAGTAAAAATAATGCTTCTTCACTCCTTTGAATGATGAGTATAAAATGTTTGTGGGTTGTATTCTGAGAAATAAAATAGTTGCTGTTGCTGTGATACTCAACCTTTTCCCTCAATCAATACATGTCAGGACTGTGTTGATTTATGTCTTTGTAAACGTTTGTTATCAATGCATTACTTGTTGCCTAAAAACATTGTAAGCTTAAGCTCGGCCCCCCAGTCATAGCCACATACAAAACACACATTAGGACTAAGAACATAACTGCATATATTACTGTGCCAGTAGTCCATACAAGTAGTAGCAGTATTGGTTTTAGTAGCAGTAAAGAAAAAAATTCAGGTATTGATTCTGAGAGCAGATTGTCATATTGGTGGATCTGGGTAAAGCTCCCTGCAGCCCACTGTATCTGTGTTGGATCAATATCCTGTGCCTTACACTACTGTACTGTGACTGGCCTTAATAGGAATTGAACCTGTAACCCTGGCAGTATTAGTGTCAGGCTCTACCTCAAGACCACAAAATACAATATAGGATGATGATGCCAGCTGATAGCCAGATGATACCATCTGATGACACAGATGACAACATCAAAGGCATATTATGGGAACTGGCTTATGATCATTACTTTATATGCACCTGACCCACTCACTGCACAGTGATTCAAATTTACTGAGGGTTATTGCTTTAGGGGTTTCATTTCAAAATGCTAAATATCCATTTTGGAACAAAAATGTTACCTGGTGTTCATTGCTCAGTATATAAAGAAAGTTGATTACATTCTCTGAATATTTATAAAGGTAAAGGCCTCAAGAAAGCTAATAACATTTATAATATGCAGTAGTGCGTTTTACTGCAAGCAATCATTTTGCCAGAGAAGGTATCTCATTTTAAGCTGAAATTCTTCATGTGTTCATTTGTCCACTATGGTGAAATTTAAAGGAATACCAGCTTGAAGTGTGGGTGTGTTTATTTCCCCATGATGTTTTTATTATTTTTCTAATGGCTTTTTATTATTTTTCAGAAACAAAATATGCTGCAGCTGCTGTCTTGTCTTGTTTGTAACCTGCATAAATAAGGCTTAAATTGAATTAAAATGATTCTCTAATGATATTCTTCACTTGGTAGTAGTTCTGTGTTCCAAGTTTATCCACAGACATCATAGATGGCTTTTACAACCTACTTCAACTTGAGCATCTGACTCTCCAGGAGCTTAACGTCTACTCTGACAGGTCAGGTCATGTCTTCAGGCATTTACAATATGCTATATAGTCACCATTCAAACTTCTAAAATATAGACCATAATGTCTGTGCAAGTGCTTTTTTGTCAACCAAAATATCCTTAAAAATGTACCTTCAGTTGTGCTTTCAAACATTTTGTTAGAATTATTGTCAAATTGTCAAAAGGTAGATATATCATTTTGTAACACAACTCTATTTTCTTGCTCAAAAAACAGGTGATAGTTTCATTTCGATCATCCTGGGATCACACCTAGTTTTTGTTGCAGCAGGTTGTTAAATACGTACATCTTGACACCTTTAATTATCACTATGCAGGCTCTTGCGGGTTATTCAGTTCACTTTGTATCCACCATGACATTTTAATGTACAGATTTTATTTCTTATAAAATATTTCTCATATTCAATATACAGGTTGAAATGAGATAGAAAATCAATGTTTTCATTGCTTTCATGATCACCGAATGCGCAGATGCAAGAACTGTGATTTGGATTTTTTTTTTTTGTGATTGGGGAGGGTTTAAAATGCATGCAAGTGGATATTTTCAAAAACATTTTTCATGGAAAATAATGACTAATCCACCTTTTCATATGCTTGAAACCTTGCTTTCAAATAGGCAGAGCTAGCTCATTCAAACCTTGTGGTAAACCTTGGCCTAACTTTGAGAGAGGGAAAAAGTGAGTGCCAGCAAAAAAGTGAAAGATGAAAAACCTTCAACAAAAAGATGCATGTGCACACAAACACACAAACACACAAACACACAAATACACACACACACACACACACACACCTACAGTATACACATACAAATGCATGCACCCACAGCATCCAGTTCCTTTTTGAGGTGGAGATAGAGGTAAGGGATGGTCGCAGTATTGTAAAATATTTCAGCTGGAGCTGTGTCAGAACTTTTTCCACTAATCTCCTGAGTTGCGGTTCTTTGAGTGGGAAACTAAATATCTGTGTCTGAGGCCTGTCACACAGTGGCGCATCACAGGATGATCAAAACCCCCTTCGGCAAGCTTTCACATTGTCTGAGAGAGAAGAGCCTCTTTAAAAAGGAAGGATGGGAAAGCAGGGGAAGGGAGAGAGGGTGGTGGTGGAGGAAGAGGAGGAAAGAGAGTTGGAAGGCAGGGTTGATCCCAGACTGTCATTATCCTCACTTCTTAGCCACGGTGTGCAGACTTCTCCGTAATGAAGGCCATTTCCAAGGATTTGCACCTGGCACAGGCGGCAAATTCTACAGTAATTACCGATAAGGAGAGGTTCATCTTAACTTTGGCCTTTACTGTCGCTTATAAAAAGTGCTCCTTCTGCAGAATTGTATGCCTGCAGAAAAAGGAAATAGTCCCATCTATAGCACTTCAGCTCATGACTGATAATGATGTTTACTGAACAACTGTTTTCTCTTCCCCTTTGTGTATAAATGTAGATGAACAAAGAAGCTGATTTGTTTCAACTCATTTGATTTCAAGTCAGTGATCTAGTTGCTTCCTTGGTAATGATTGCCTGAGGAGATAAGATAATAATGCAGACACTGTATTATCCTCTGAAGAAAATAAACTTGAGTGAACAAGCTAAAGCAAACACAGACTGCTCTTCTCAGATATTGCAGCAAAGTGTTTGTGTGTGTGCAGGTATATTTCTGTCTTTCAGTCAGTGTGAGCAATAACTTTTATCAGTGTTGAGACTCAATCCATCCATTGATGCACACTGAGAGGCAGGATTAAGTGAAAAAAGCTACAACTGTATATATACACCGATCAGCCATAACATTAAAACCACCTGCCTAATATTGTGTAGGGCCCCCTCGTGCTCTGACCTGTCGAGGCATGGACTCCACAAGACCTCTGAAGGTGTCCTGTGGTATCTGGCACCAAGACGTTAGCAGCAGATCCTTTAAGTCCTGTAAGTTGCGAGGTGGGGCCTCCATGGATTGGACTTGTTTTTTTCCAGCACATCCTACAGATGCTCGATCGGATTGAGATCTGGGGAATTTGGAGGCCAAGTCAACACCTTGAACTCTGTGTCATGTTCCTCAAACCATTCCTGAACAAATCTTGCAGTGTGGCAGGGCGCATTATCCTGCTGAAAGAGGCCACTGCCATCAAGGAATACTGTTGCCATGAAGGGGTGTACTTGGTCTGCTATGTTTAGGTAGGTGGTACATGTCAAAGTAACATCCACATGAATGCCAGGACCCAAGGTTTCCCAGCAGAACATTGCCCAGAGCATCACACTGCCTCCACCAGCTTGCCTTCTTCCCATA
>OOFE01045474.1:0-26858 GCA_900323365.1 Monocentris japonica | reverse complement strand
GGTTGTTGTCCTGGCACCAGAGTGACAGGCCAGCCACTTCCTCCAGGTAGGCCTTCTCATAGTTATTGGAGATCAGGCCCACCATCACTGTGTCATCCGCAAACTTGATGATGGAGTCGGAGCTGAACCTGGCCACACAGTCATGTGTGTACAGGGAGTACAGTAGGGGGCTGAGGACGCAACCCTGGAGGGATCCTGTGCTCAGGGTGAGTGTGTTGGAGGTGTGACTGCCCAACTGACCACCTGGGGCCTGGCGGTCAGGAAGTCCAGGATCCAGGCACACAGGGGGGTGTTCAGTCCCAGCTCAATCAGCTTGCCAGCCAGTCTGGTGGGGACTATGGTGTTGAAACTGTAACTGTAATCAATGAACAGCAGTCTCACATAGCCCCCCATCCGGTTGTCAAGATGAGAGAGTGTGGTGTGCAGTACCTGAGAGACAGCATCATCCGTGGATCTGTTTGGCCGATAAGCAAACTGCAGCAGGTCCATGGTACGAGGGAGGGAGGCACAAATGTAATCCTTGATCAGCCTCTCGAAGCATTTCATGACCACCGAGGTGGTCATGAAATGGTCGGTAGTCATTCAAGCAGGCTGGAGAAGCATTCTCAGGCACAGGGACAATAGTGGATCTCTTGAAGCAGGTGGGGGCCACGGACTCAGCCAGGGAGAGGTTGAATATCGTGGTGAACACTGGGGCTAGCTGATTAGCACAGGTCTTCAGTACTCGCCCAGATATGCCATCTGGACCTGCAGCTTTCCTGGTGTTCACACTCATCAGAGCCCTCCTATTTACAGATGTGGGAGGAGTTGGGACATTGATGAAGCACAAGCATTAAGCATCTGTGCATAGCTCACTATAATTTAACTAACTACAGTTGGAAGCCCAGGAATAGCTAGTGCTGATGTTACCAGCAGGCAAGAAAGCTAGGGAAATTGGGGCATTGTGAGTCTCAGTGGTCTAAGGTGCGTACCATGTGAGCGCGACGTCCTGGGTTCAAATACAGCCCAGGAACCTTGTCGTATGTCATCCATCCTCTCTCACCAAATCTTTCCTGTCTCTCTCTCCACTGTTAACTGCCTAAATAAATGCAAAATATGGCAAAAATATAATCCAAAAAGAGAAATCAATCATTCTACATTTTATGCGGCAACTAAATAGTGTAATTTGCTGATGTATAGCTTACTTTAACTGATTATATGTCTGTTTGACTTAAACTGCATTGTAATATGGTATTTCTATAAAAACTATAGGAGTAATGCGTTTGTTTTCTTTTGCATACAGAGCTTTTACTGTATGCCAATTATAATAGATTCTCATAAAACCTCCATGTTTCATTTACCTTAAATAAGCAAACAAACAAACAAATTAGTACATATATTTTACATTATATATTCAAAAGTGTAGAGGCTGATCATACATCGGGCCATATTGTAGCTCCCAACCTTTTCACAGATGGAGATTGGAAGTGGCTTCTGGGTTGCACAGCCCTCCTGCAAGGATGTGATGGACACTTAATTACTTGGCTGACAGAAGTTATTCGCCACCTGCACCCAACAGGGGTCTCTGCCAGGCCCTGACCTCCACTTCCTCCCAACACACACACCATCTCAGAGAGCAGATTTATGCATATGGCTATCACTTACATTTCATGTTATCATGAGCAGTTTATTCGTATTTTGTGTCTTTTTTCATAGCTAGCATACATTTCTTAACTATAAATACTCTAATTTAAATTCCCCTTAGTTATAGTGGACTCACTGGAGGCGAGGTCATCCAGAATGATTCATGTGATCTAACGGCCTTAAGTAAATAATTGCCACTTCTCTGCTAACACCACACCACTGCAGCCAAGGCAGGCCGTTCACCATGTTAAAGAGGAAGTGCCAACTTATTCTATCACTGCCAATTTAGTGCTTGAATACCTTGTAAATTTTGACACATCTGTCTACTTAACGGGTAGACATGTGGTTACAAACAACATGACACCCAGTGCCACGGTGCTATAAACTAATGTTGTAATGACACTGCATGAACTTGAGTGGCCTCTAGTCCATTTAAATGATGATGATGATAACCTTTATTTTACCGGGGACGACCAATTGGGAGCAAAGCTCTCTTTTAACAACAGTGCCCTGAACACAACATGTATGTAATACTATACAGAGAGAATAAAAATAAACAGGTGTATAAAAGACATAATAGACATAATATAACATCACAAAAGGCAGACAAATACATCAAGAAAAACATCAACTTTGACAAAACATCCTCTAACAATAACATAAAATCTTCCATGCCTACATATTAATCCAGTTTAAGGGTATTCTGTAGTTCATTCCAATTATATGGTGCATAAAAAGAAAATGCTAACTTACCTAACTCTGTATTCACTCGTTGAGAAATCAAGAATAACAGAGGACTTAAAAGTGTACACATACAGTACAGAAAGTATTGTATGTATACACAATGCACCTTTTACTGTAGGTATTGTTAAAACCTAGGCAGACTTATTTCTGGTGACCTAATGTGTAGTTAATGTGAAAAATCCTTTCCCACTCTGTTACAGCTGTATTTTTGTACCAAATAGTTACATTACAAGCCTTCAATTTTTTCAAGCAAACATTATATTCATTTAATTCAGTGTACTGTTAATAAAGAGTATGGCACTATCCCTTCCCTTAGGTAATCATGAATAATTGGATGTGTAGGCAGGGCATGCTCTGAAATTACAATTATTAGCAGAGAGGAGAGATGTACCTCAGCATTACAATTACAGTGCTCTCAGGGGATTAACAAGGTTCTATTTTATTATTAAATTCCTTCAGGCTCCAGGTAATGATCAACATGGAGAATCTCTGTTAGTACTGAACTACAGTACCTATCTGTCTCTGTTTTTCTTTTTCTCTTGCTCTTTTTCTCTCACCACCCACTTTCACAAAAATCTTCTATTTGCCTTTTGCCATACATCTGCAGGTATGCAGATACTGTAATGCCATGTCCCCTTCAGCCTTATACTAATGCATTATGCTTATGCCTGCATGTGTGGGATTTACCAGAAGAGCACATACCTTGAACTAATTTTTGAGAATATCTAGTTCCATATCTAGTTCATTGCTGAAGCTTTTTGCTACAGGCCATTTACTCCTTTTTGATGCTCATGCAACTCTGCATGGAGAGTCTGTGTTCAGCTCTGTCGATTGATTCCAAAAGAAGGGCATATTATTTGGGCTTCCCAAGAAAGTATGTCATCACAAGTGATTTAAAAATAATATTAAAATTATCTCAAAGACACTTGGTTAATCCTTTAGATTATAGGTTACTAACTACAAGCAATTAGCAATAATTATGTAAAATCCATAGTTATATAATAATGATAATTGTGATAACTTTTAAGAAAGGGAATTGGCATTACTGGTGGATTACATCAAGAGACAGGCAAATAAGTTACACAAATAGTGGATGTGCATTGTAATATAACCTGTGTTAATTGGTATATAAGTAGATTGAGGCCTAATCAGGTATCAAACAGCAAAGCTGACAGCTACACATCATGTACATCCTTTTTTGGTATGAGGAGGTAGCGATTTTACTATAGCACAATTTTTGTTTGGACATGTACATTGTTCTAGCATGATCATCATTTGAACACCAAAAAAGGAAATCACAAGCTACAGTATACCCACCTACTGTGGTAGAACATAAGTGTGATCACCACATGTGCATAAGCCTAAATCATAAATCATAGAACTGATATATTACACATGAATTACACCATGGCCAGGGTATATGTTCAGCCATGATTGGTTGAAGGGGTGTTGATTCATTTCAGACAACTGGACAGCTTTGACGTAGTAATTTCATCATTATTCTAAATTAATGCACGAGGACGATGCAAGCATCTCATTGTGCCATCAGTTGAGCATCATACCGAGCATCATACCGTTGCAAAATTTTTAAGCATAACATATGTTGAGCGAATGTCTTGGTTTGGTGCACAGCATTTCTACAGTTTGGGCTACTCATGGAGTATACAATGCAATCATGAACCTCTCACATCATACCTCTCACGCATACTGGTTCAGTGGTTCATGGCCACATTTATGAACTTAAGATTTGTTGTAACTAAGATATTTGTTCAATTGAATTTTTTTTGTTACACTTACTGGTATTTCTTAATAAGCACCAGTATTCTACATTGTTACTTAGCTATTACTATAGAAGTCTACTTTCATTTCCTCTTCTGTTGTGTTACATACATGTTAAACTGCAGGCTGAGGTTTTATTAGGGATTCAAGCCCATAGGTCTGAACCTATTGTTTTTGTGCTGGTTTATTCTTCTTCTCCTGCCATTTCACAAATTGCTGTCAGATGAGACATCGCAGAGACGTGAAATTTAGCAGAATGATAGATATTGATTGATATGCAAATGCTTCCCAATAAATATGACTCCACTCCACCAGATGGTGGTGCTATAATTAAAGGTCCAAATTTGAAAATTTGAAAGGCCATAACTCCTACACTGTCCAATTTGCACGAAACCCGGTACGCATATGTATCTATCCTTGCTCTACAAATGTGCCTCAAGGACGACCTAAGACCACCTCGATAGATTTTTTGCTAATTTGCATTTTAAAATTTTTGCCTCATCAACACCAAATTTTGTACACAGCTAAAAGTTGTAGATATCTTAAGAGGATGACCCAATACATGACTGCATGTAATCTGAAATTGGCAATAGAGGGTGCCATATATACCAAAAGATGTGTTTCTCATAATGTCATGGACAGAATTTTGTGAAATTTGGTACACATGCTTTTGAAACAAGTGTTATTGAAGATATGATGTTTTGGTGTATGTGGCCGTGGTATAGTTACATTTCAGTTTGGCCTTTCACATTATGGCTTGTAACTATTGGATGGGTTGGTAAATCATTACAAAACATGTTCTATGGAAGCCCATAGGGGACTTTATTGAAATGATAATGTGAACTTGAAAATGAAAATGTATTTCCACAATAGCATTATAATTTTCCACATATGTATGTGTTATTTGAGTAAAAATGAAAATGAAAATGCAATAATCCAATTTGCATTTTCATTTTCACATGCTGGTATGGGCGTTCTATGACCATATTAAAATGAAAATGGAAAAGCTGTTTGACATTTCATTTTCAAAGACTTGCTGTACTGTGGACAATATTTAAATGCTATAAGCGATAATAAGTTAGCAATGCACCACTTATCTTCTTGTTCATTCCAGATTAAATTTAATAATTAACCCTAACCACAACAGGGTTTATCACAAGGGAAAACAATTCAACAATGACATGAGGCTCTCATGCATCATGAAGCAATTGAACTGAATCACTGACTAACAGTGATACTTGTGGTTATTGTTTTCTCTCATTTAGATGCTTGGGTCTCCTGTTAAGTTGCATTCAGAAAGTATTCAGACCCCTTCACTTTTTTCACATTTTGTTATGTTGCATTAAAAAGGAAAAACTGAAATATCACATTCACTTAAGTATTCAGACCCTTTACTCAGTACTTAGTTGAAGCACCTTTGGCCGTGAAAAAAGTGAAGGGGTCTGAATACTTTCTGAATGGACTGTATATATTGGGAAAAGTACATTATCATTTTCATGGTGGAGTGGCATGGAACCGTCCTGTGTGGTCAACAACATTATCTGCAAGGGACTGCACCACCACAACCATAGCGAGCTGACGATTATTAATAGATTGTACTCTTGTATTTAATTTGAAATGATTCCTAATTTGTAACAAGAGAGATTGTAGTCTGTTTGTAACAACTGTGTGCACTGTATATTGTGTGTGTGTGTGTGTGTGTGTGGGGTGATGATGATGGTGATGTGAGTACGGGCTTGCATTGGTTTTATAATAGATTTTTTCTTGGCTTCTCTTGTTAAAATGTAAACCGGTCACACTCTTTCAGTGTCTGAAGTGGACATACACGATTAAGCTTTAATTTTGTATCACCTTCATCTGAAAGAATCTGGCCTTCTCTAATAAGATAAGATGAAAACTTGGTAAATCCATGGGGAAATTAGGTTGTTGCAGCAGCAAAAAGTAATAGGATTCAGTGGGGGAAAAGACAGAGTATAAGCACACAATAGAATAGAAATTAGGCAATTAAAAAACAATAAAAACTTAAAACAATAAATAAATACAATAGAATGTAAACAATTGTGGGCTTCTATAAACATATGCTGGTGTCAATTTAAACTAAAACAATTCAAATTAGATTACTTACATGTATGATTTAAGTTACAAGTATTACTGCATTTACTTAGTTGTACTGTACAGATGTTACCAGCAGTCATGACTGCTTACTTAAATATGGATTACTAAATTAGAAATATGTGTTATATACCATATATATAGTATGTATAACCATAACATAAGAAAATATAAAAATGTTAGTGTATATGAAATAGTAGAACTATTATGAAAATATTATTATGAAAATAGATTAATATATGAATGCATTAATATATGCAAAATATAACAATGAGGGAGATAGGTGATCTTTTATGATAGTAATGAACTTTGCCCAGAAATGTATTGGATTCCCTTTTGAGATGAGCAGGCAGAGTCACTGACATAGTCCAAAAATGAGATTACAAGTTCAGTGACTGAGTGTAATGCAGTGTAAGATTAGAGAGGGAGAAGAAATCATTTTCACATGGCTGTTGTTGTCATGGGGACTTTGCACTCACATTGAGCTGTGTAAGACAGCAATTGACAATGTATTTTGAAAATTTTTATCGCATCTTTGTTCTGGCATGTGGAAACATGACAGACAAATGTGAATTTAAAACAAAGAAAATGTGGTTACATCTTTCATAAAGTATATATTTTTTGTATCATGGAGTTTAATGATTTAGACTAATATCCATCACCAATCTATGGGGCGGCAGGTTGGCCTAGCGGTTAGAGATGTATTCCAGCTGTGAGCTGGTGATCCGAAAATGACTGGTGTCACGGCTACGGTGCCCACCAACACTGCCGAAGTGCCCTTGAGCAAGGCACTTAACCCCAAACTGCTCCAGGCGCGCTGTTCATTGGCTGACACCTGCGCTCTGACCTCTGACCTGAAAAATGCATGTGTGTGGTGTAATATGTTGTGTGTGTATATATCTAGTCAGGGGTATGCGAAAAAAGCATTTCACTGCATGTATGTGTATGTGACAAATAAAGTTCCTTTCCTTTCCTTCCTGTTGACAATAAAAAATGAAGTTCAGGGGGCACTTACAAAACCAACCAGGCTGCATTTTACAATGTTATTTTAAACTTCCTATTATATTAGGTTAGAATTTAGAGATAACATTCTCGTTAAGAAAATTTAAATTGATCCCCATTAGATCAAAATTAGGTTTATTAACAAATAAATATAGTATTTGCTATATACATGTATGAATATACATATGTATAAACACAACGTTATAAAATAGAAAAATATCAGTATGTATACAGAAAGAAATAGTTCACAGTATCATTATATTATCAGAATATGGAAGAAGGTAGCATACGTAGGTACAGGGAAAGTATTATATGTGCAGGAATATGCAGAAATTTGTGCAGTGGAAAACAGTACAGCAAATCACTAAATATGTATAGATTAGTCCAGAGCACAGGAACGAAGCGAGCAGTCCATGGTAGCTATTGAGTCAGTGCAGTGCATGCATCCTGCCTCAGCTCCCTCCTAGTTGGCTGAGATCGGAGCCATTTGGACACAAAACATTGCACAATCTGATGGCTGTAGGCACAAAACTGCGCCTAAAGTGCTCTGTGTTGCAACTCAAGGGGATGTGGCAGAGTTTGAAAATGCTGTGTAAATGCATCATGTCACCATAGAGGGAGTGGGAGGTGTTATCTAGGATGGAGTTCAGTTTAGTCCTCATCCTTCCCTTTGCTGCTGCCTCCAGGGTGTTCAGACTCAGACATATTACAGAGACAGCCTTTTCCACCAGTTTGTTAATCCCGCCTGTATCCCCAGCACACCAATGCAAAGAACAGTGTACCGCCTACCACAGGTTGGTAGAACATGTAGAGTAGTCTGTTGCATACAATGAAAGACCTGAGTCTCCTCAAGAGGAAAAGTCTACTCTGCCCTCGCTTGTACAGTGCCTGTGTTTTAAAAGTCCAGTTCAGTTTATTGTTGATAATTTGTAGGTATTTGTAGGACTCCACCATCTCCATCTCCTCACCCTGGATGGTGACAGGTGTCGGTGGCTTCTTGCTCTGCTGGAAATCCACTACAAGCTCCTTCGTCTTACCGACATGCAGATGGTTCTCCTTGCACCACCTGATAAAGCTTTACCACAAGACTACTCAGCTCCTCCTCATTGCCCTTACTGATGCATCCCACAATAGAGTCATCCAAGAACATTTGCAGAGAGCATGACCCAAAGTAACAATTGTAATCTGAGGTACAGTGTGTAAACAGGAAAGGTGACACTTGGACACACCGCTCTGGAGGTGGACAAATGTCTTGTCCGTTAGATCGTCCATGATCCAGGAAACCATGGCGTTGTCAACTTACATCACCCTGATCTTCTCCCCAAGCAGGAGGGGCTGGATGGTGTTGAATGCACAGAAGAAATCAAAGTATATAATTGTCACCATGAATGTTAGATAAGTGAAATATAATTATATAAAAGTCATATAGTTTTGAATCTAGTAAGTAGATTTGAGATTATAGCATTGTTGTCAATACCTTGTAAAATTAACTTCTGCTTCTGTTTTGGTCCCACAATCCAAAAACTTTATAAACACTGTGTATAAATGAATGTTACTACTAATCTAATGTACTAATGAACATTACTAATCCATACAGAGCAAACAGAAAGTCAGCTTCTGATTAAGTTTGGAAAGAAATATATTGACTCTTAAAACAACTTTAATTTTTAATCTTACTTTACTGAAATTCACCAACTTTGATAGAATATTCTACTTAAAGGGGATTTGAAGTTAAACCCTAGAGTAATGCAATGGAATGTTGAGGGGAATACTGAGTGAAGACAGCATGGGGTAAAATGAAAGAAGGTGGTGGAAATGTTTTGGATTGCTTAGGTTTTCATCTATGTTGTTACACAACCCAGGTCACATAAATTTGAAACCAGCCCTTCCAAGGTCAAGTTGGGACATCACTGTAACATACTGGTTATGAATCTGGATCTCCAAAGGGAAATTTGATGATTACTAATCAACCAAAGGAGAATCCACCTTTGCCAAAGGAAGGTGCATGACTTCCTGTATCATAGGCAGCACCATTCTGTTTACATCTTTATACAGTATAGCTGACAAATATAAATAAATACTCAAAGCTCGGTGTGGCTCTGATAAACAGGAAATAAGGGGTGTGAAATGTGCAGCTTGAACAGTGTTTCTTGTGTAGTGTCTGGGAGCGTGTTTGGAATAGGATATTAGCATACTGGATACACATACTCAATGAGGGTGTACTGTATACTGTGTGCTTAAGTAATGATTACGTATGCTATTACCTGTGAAGATTTCAGAATATATCAACTTAACTTAGTTGGACACCACTCATATAAATCAACATTAATATCTTTCAACAATAGAAAATATTATGAATGTCAGTATGCCTATGCTATTGGCTTTTTACTCTTTTGCATAATGCTGTTAACACATTTCCCTATCCTTTACTTATTTGCTGCCATAACAAGTCATCTGGGTAACCTTGGTAACCACTGTGTCATCTGCCATTACAAAACTGAATGTGACATAGCCAAGGAGGTTGTGGGTGACAATGCATTATGGGGAATCTGGCTTATGAGGTATACATCTGGGCACATCCTTTGCATTCAAAATGTATTACATACTCATAGATACAAGTATGAGATACAAGACAGGACAAAGGGGGCAAAGCATAGGGCACAGGTAGCTGTAATCCTATCCTTCTATGTCCTTGTGTCACCTGTTTCTGTCCTATGTTGTGTTGTCGTGTCCTATAACTATACAAGACAGGACACAGAATGATTTGACCCCTACTTGAGTTATCTATTGATTAAAAGTCAAATGAATGCATTTGATGTTCGATCTTTACTTGTATCAATAAGTTGCTAGAAGATGCCAGATGATATCAAACACTAATTTGCATATAAATATATTTGCAATTCTGATCCTGCTGTTCCCCTGCTGTTAGCAGTGGGAGGGACTATGGTGTGGGAAGCAGTGGGAAGCACTATGATTGGACCTCTTTGAATTAGAGCAGTAAGTAGTGCAAATCAGCATCAACTGTGCAATTGTTTTGTCAAATGCCTTGGGAGTCAAGACATTAACATTTTTCCCAATGGTCTGAAAAAAATCACTAGATTTGTTATTAATCGCTTTAGAGAAATAAAGTTGTCAGGGGTGTCTGAAAAGTCACTAACTCACCAAGCTGGCAAAAGTACTGTGCAGATATGGTGTGGGGCAGAATCCACAGGCCTGCAGGTGGCCAATGAGAGCTACTGTTACATCTCTGTGGTTTGGAATCCATATTATTATTAATGTGGCTCAATGGGTGCATATTATCTAACAAAAAACAGTCGTCTAATTATCAAGCGTGGCTCAAGTGTAAAAGGTAATACAATGGACAAATATTAATTGTGGTATGGAAAATGAATAGGAAAGGAAAGCAAAATTGAAATGCCTTTTTACAAATTATTTTACACATTTAATCAAAGTTTCATTAATATTTTCAGTGTTAAAGACATTTATAAATGACTTATGTAATAACTGTTTATAAATAGATTGTTAAATAGTGTTAAATAATTGCATTAATTGCATAATTTAAATAAATCACTAGGGATGTAATGATAAATTCCACTCATGGTTTAGTTCAATACATGATACTGGGTGCAAAAACAAATGCAAAGTGCAAACAAAAACAGGTGACGAAGTTAAAGTGTAAACTTTTGAAGACCTTTTTAAGGTGGCCCTGAAGTGCAAAACAAATTAACAAATCAGAAAACAACAGCAAAACTGAAACACAACAGCAAATAATAAAACACAACAGCGCTTCAGAAAACAAAACACATTAAAGTGACTCAAACTGGAAGGGGTAGGTACTTATTGAACATTGAATCCTATTGGATATGATTGGATAAACTGTCTGTCGGTTTCCCCGGTTTCTTTGTTAAGTGCTAGTATTGTTGAGAACTTGTTCACTCTTCCTCTACTGCTTTGCAAAATTAGCTAATACCATTCCTCCCAGAGAGACAGACAGTGTGTTCAATAACGATGCAATGTTATAAAATAATTGTTGACCTCTTGACTTGCAGATCAATTAGGTCGTCCTCAAGTTCATTGCAGGGCACATTGAAAATTGTAGCGAAGGTCTTTAGTTTCTCCAGTGGGAAAGTGAAGGGGTCTCTGATGAAATCAGATTTTTATTTTTTTTATCTGTAAAACAGGAGGAAAAGTCAATGAAGCAGGACAGAACCCTTTAAAAAAAAAAAAACATACAGTGAATGATTCCCAAAGGGTCCTGTATCAGGGCTATATATTGCCCTGTGGAAAATGCTCATTACATTTCTTACAGTCTTTGAGCTACATTTCAACATTCTCTCCATACTGTAAAGGGGTAATATATGTGTAGTAGAAAGGACGTTTAGTGGGCTGAAATGTTTGAATTGTAAATGGATCTGTGAAAAGTAAATGGATCTGAGAAAAGTTTTATGTTTTAATTTTTAGCAATGTCTGAGAAAATTCACGTTCTTAACTCACCTTTGCACTCTTTGCTACTCTTCTTCTTCTCTTCTCTTCCAACTCTCTCACTCTTCATTTCTCCCTCTTCAAACACCCATCATTACCATTTTCAAGCTTTCCCCTCTTTTTCTTTTTCGACTCCCTCCTCCTCTTCATCTGCTCATGAGAAGCTGGTGCATGGCCTCAAAGGGAGCACTAGAAAGGAACCATCGGCCAGACTAGGATTCTCCTGAGGATGCATCCAGCGTGTTGCTCTGTTCAGTACCATATTTACCCGGACTGTAACTACAATTCTACGACTTGCTGGACACTAACAACCATACCCCTTACACATTTCACCAGCCCATTTGTGATTTTATTTGCTCTTAGTGTGAGATGACACATTTATTAATTCAGGCTATGGTTACAATATATCATCTTATTCCATCGTTTTTTATTTACTATATTGACAGATCGGTAGTGTGTGTGTGTGTGGGTGGATGTGTTTTGGGCTTGGGGTAGGGTAGGAAATCCACTGATGCTTTATAGAATTGAGAATTAATCTGCCAGTCTTATCTTGTGGGTTTTTGAGTGGCAACTGGAGACAGCGGTATGGCACTTTGAGCCTTCATGCTGGACCAAAACAAAGTCTCATTCATCCCCAAACAACAACATCTGGGCATGCTTAACAGCATGGATAAATAAACAAGCCCTATGGACACTAAATCCCCCACACTCAATCACTCTCACTCCACCCGTTCCTCCTTGCCATTCTGCAGCCTGTAGGCTTTTGGCGTGGAACTGGAACATCAGCACTGATAGCGTGAATCCAATTAATTAGCCAAACGTTATCTCATTAGAAATAGCCAGCAGACTACTTCCTTATACTTGCAAACAACCTCTGGTCAAAAATGAGAAAGCTTTTACCCTCTTCTCTAACCTCTGTGATTTTATCTTTTATACTGAGTAGGACTGTAAGAGAGGTGTGTGAGAAGTGCCCATTTTTAAATAACTATTGCTCATGGCTCACACATATAGCTCACACGTATAGCTGCTTCAGAATTAAACAGACCAGCACCTCCTAATGACCCCCTATCAGGAGGGGATCTAATGGTTTCTTTGTCTTTAAGTAATCGGTCTTTGTGGACATCAGCAACATTTGCACAGTGCTGTAAGCAAAAGTCAGCACCATCTGACACAGTTTTGAATCCCTTGCATTCCTCAACACCTGTGCCTCAATGTTATTTAAAGTAGTCAGGGGCTCTGCACAAAGCATTCAGCCACTGGCTATTTGCATGTGTGTGTGTAAGGAGAAACATTTCTTGTGTGTAGTAACCATGAGCAACGAGCTATCCTCAGACACAGTAACACTCAACAACATGGAAATCATTGCGTGTGTGAATGAAGGGAACATGATACAATATGTATTTAAGCCTTCCCTATGTAAAGAGAAGTTGTAACTTCGTAAAGTCTTAAGCTGAATATGCATGTTGAGGTTTATGAAACGAAGTGTGCTATCTCAATGACAGTGGGCATCAACACAAGGAGGTTTCTATGTCTCACCTATACTTCACAGCTGTCAATGAATTCATACTTATCCTTGCTCTCACAATCACTTGAAAGACATTGTGGTGGACTGGGGGGAGGGAGTGGGTGAGGTGTAGGCTGGATCCAGGAGAGAGAGTTGAGTCAGTGGATTGATTCTCCCTGGATCCAGCACGGCTGCGCGGCTGGTGTGCCGGGACGGAGGCGAGGTGCGCAAGCCAGGAGAGATGAAATGAGGAAGCGGCTGTCTCCAGCAGCGACGACCGAACCAGGGTCCGCGGAGGTTGCAGCCGGGAGTAGCCTGGAAGGGCTGCCTAGTCCGGGGTTGGAGCGGGTCGCTCCTGGAAGCCTGGCGGACTGGCAACCTTGGTGCTTCGCGGCTGACCGGCCGGGACGGAAGGGGAGGTGCGTCAGCGGAGGGACACGGCAACTGAACACCGGCACCAAACAACTGCCGTCGACACCGGGTCGTGTTTATATTGCTGTTTGCAAATAAAACGGCCTGCTGGCCCGTTAACTCTGCCCCTCTGCCTTGGTCTCTGTCTGTGACGGACCCGGTATCGTAGCGATTTGCTACAATGTCTTAAGTGTTAAATGTGGATTTCTAAAACCTGCAGATAACTTGTAATTGCTTGTATCACACAGGGAGGAAATGCTTTCTGTTTCAGCATGGTGTTTAATGGTCTGAAAACCATTACCTTACCAGTAACCAATACTGTCTCTCCCTCTCCCTGCAGTTGAACCCGCACGATAAGGACAAGATGGATCGTTCTGAGGATTTTGCATACTTTGTTTTGTATTTTGCAATTTAACACTGATGGTAGATGCAGTTTAAGTCTTTATATCAAATTGGACATGTCAAAACAGCAAATATTTTCTTAATCCTGTGACATCATTTGCTTTTTGAATGAAACAAACGGGACATTGGATAGTGGTGTAGCGCCCTCTGCAGATAGAAGAGAGGATGTATCTGAAAATTGTCATGACCTTTTCATTGCGTTTGTTTAATGACGTTGATATTTTGTTTTATTTAACTGAAGTTTCTAATGTGAGTACTGGTCACTGGATATTTAATTTTGATATTTAATTTTGTTGTCTTATGAAGCACAAATGGTTCATTTTATAGATGTGATAGGTTTACTTGTATCAGAGGTAATTTCTAAGACTGACAATACAGAAGAGGAAATGTTCTATAGGAGTGTGTAGGGTTGACAAATCGCTGTTGAGTAATGTGTGGATTAATAAATATGGTTTCTGGCTGTTACATTTTCTCTCTCATTCCTGATCCAGCTGTGTGATTACTTCAGACTGCTGGGAATTGTTTTGGTGAATAATTCACTAAATGTAGTTTCATTTGACATACACCAAATATTTGACCGTGACTCTTTTCTAGTAGTGTAAATATTAATAGCTAGGAAAAAGCTAGTAGTGTTGCAAACATCTGCTTTATGTTCGCCCACGTTGGTCTTGACCCTATTCAAGATTGAGGCTTTTTGAATGCTATTGAAAACCTGCCAGCTTCAGCAAATCGATATGCAGGCAAACTTTGACAAACATTTCATCACATGGATTTAGTTTTTTTTTTTTTTTTTTAAGGTTTCACTCATCTGAAAAGGACATTTTCTCTTGTTAAGGTCCTGTGTAAATATCTTGGCCACAGAACCTCAGTTAATCTCTCCATTGCTTCTAATCGGGACTGAGGGTGTTAAAGTCTGAATTTCAACATGTTTATGAAGCAGGGCAGGACTCCCAGCAGGATGACGATTTAAAAAGTAGGGAGAGAAAACTGCCTATCACAGGTACCACTGCTACTGCTTTGTTACAGAAGCATTACCATGTTCATATTTTTCATCAACGCTGGAAAGGCCAAGCTGCCATCAATTGACAAGTGAATTATTTCAGTTTTCAAAATGTCTCTTCATGACTTCCTCGACCTGTCCAAACCAGTGTTGGATTTTCAAGATTATGCAAGGTAAAGGTAGTTATATTTACCCACTTCAATTGACAACTTGTTGCCTTCTCCTAGACGCCTTTAATCCCTTGGCCTTTCTAGTGTTAGGGCATGCAATGTTATGCAGTATAAGGATTTTACAGCTGAATAAATTCTGTCAACGAAAAGAGGAATTCCCTAGACGTGGACAAATATCAAAATAGTCAGTTTTATTTGCAACGTATTAAAGTTATAAACACGTCAGGCAGTGGTTTTTACACATCACCATACAGATATGGGAATCGGTCAATCTTCTGGATAATCTCCCACAGCTAAATACAGTACAATGATTACCATTTATCCAACTGTTGGCCACTAATCAGCCTTCTCATTGCAGAAACAATTAAAATCCATTAAACAATCATTGGTTTTTCAACAAACCTAACCTTATTGATACTTCAACAAAATGATGTCAGACCCAGTGACGTTGGGATCTCAAGTCATTTGCAGCGTGGCAAACCTGTTAGAACTCATTTCAAGGATAGTTAAATAATTTCAAAATAGCCTTACTGACAACCTTTTCTTTTTTTTCCTTCATATACATAGTATTTCTCTGAACAATTTCATCGCGTCTATTTTGACCAAGTTCATTCACTCTAAATGAGGAAATGCAGATTCTTCAACCCTCAGAAAGAAGGTAGTTGTAGAAATGGACTCCTTCATCCTCGGCTACTGTAAGAAATGAAGTTGGGCTACTTGGAAAACATTACGTTATAAAAAAAAAAAAAACCTTCCAAGACCAGCTCGAGCAGGAAATCGACCATAACACTATTAGAGCTCCTATGAGAGCAATCTCGGTGGGTTCACTTAGTGTTGTGCCCTGTTGTCACATTGCTTTCAAGGCCCATATTCATAAATTAGCTGAGGATAGCAGTGCTGGTAATTAAGGGAAAAATCCACCCTGGCATCCTCTTACACTGTTTATCATCAAATTGTGATGTACAATGCACTCCAGGAGTTATTTTGTGATACAGTGTTGTAATTTACTTTTTCCACTTCACCTAAGCCTGCTGTGTCCATTTCTACTTAAGTCAGTGATTTCCTACATTTCCCAGAGTGACATTCACCCCTTACTCAAACTCCATTGTAGCTGCACTGCAAATATCTTGTCTACGTTTGGCCAGTTATCCACAGGAATAAGAAAAATACACCACCAAACAACAAAATGGGCCCAGATCTGCAAGGTACATTGCCAATAGCTGTTTTTTAACAGTGTCTACATGTTTTAGGGTGGATTTTTCCTTTAAGTCCATGTGGCCTGGTGACCCTGGATCAGCACCCTATTCTAGAAGCTTTCTGAAAACAGGCCTGGGTCTACACTCATAAAACATATGGTTTTCCCACTCTGTTCTGCTCTCCTAACTCACGTTCAGCCCCTTGTTTTGCTCGAGTTCCTTTGTCAACCGTTGTGTCTAACTATATTCTTTGGTTTGAGAGGGTGTTCCTCTGAGTAAGGCTCTCTCCCCTCTTCAACACCATTCACAGCATAGAGTCTGGATTCAGTCTCTCAGCTCCAGCTGATGTCGTAGTGCGTCCAGCCCTCCGGTGGGGCCAGGAACACCCTTCGGCCCCGGGACAGGAAACTGACGACGCCCCTGTAACCTGTACGAGGAACCCCCGATTTCAAGTCATCCATCACCCCTAGATTTCGAGCTAAGACTTTAAAACTGTCCCGGCTGGAATATTGCACCCGGTATGGACCCGTTCCCCTTAAACTGCCCCCTTTTTGTAGGTCCTCAATCTTCACCAGCACGACATTGTAAATCTCTTTAATAAAGTTTTCATCGTACTTCTCCTTCAGCAAATAAGACAAATCCTGTTTGGTAAAAGGCACAAAATCAGTGTTTAACTTAATGTAGCGCAGGTATTGGTCAAAGAATTGACCTAAACTGACGCCTTTTCGACCAAAGGTGATAGTCCTGGAGATCTCCGGCCGAATGCAGGACCGTTCCTTGCGCTGCTCCGGCTGACGCATCCAGTCGTCCCAGAAGGCCGAGGGCCATTTGGGCTCCAGCTCGTCCCACATCTCCTTTAGAAGCATCCAGCCGAGGCCAGGGAAGAAATCTGTTCTGTAGAGGAGCTCGGCCTTGCCTGGATCCACCAGGGCATCTCTGCCATTGTCGTTCCAGGCGGAAACACACCACAAGGTAGGATCAGAGCGTAGGATAGGGTAGAGGGCTCGGAAATACTCAAAGAAATCCGGTGCCACCTGTATGGGACAGAGATGTAGGGAGGTGATGGCGCTTCAACCATACAGTATATTTTTTTAAAAGCTAATTGCTATTAGCTTTAGCTCCCCATAGTCCCAAGCATTATATGTCAAGGATCAGCCAAACCAAACAGAAAACTCGTCCCAGAGTTGTCGGCAATCACAAAAAATGAGGAAACAAGTTGACAAGTACATAACTTAACGCAGATTTTCCCCTCTCACTTGCAAAATTGCTGACTGAGAGGGCAAAGTTTCTCCCTAAAACTGCTGGTTAAAGTCAACAGTTCTGGATTTCCTGTAACTCATTTCTGTTGCTGAAGCAGTTTTTTACTCACCAAATGTGGGGGTAGTTTCCCCTCCAACCTTTCTGCTCAACGCCAGCATGGTTTATCTAGAAATCCGTTCAATTTGCTAATCTGAAAATGCAAACTGAGATTTTCTTACTTACATTCTTGTTCTCTGTCCCAAATATCTACTTTTACTTTGCCCTCCTAAACACATGCGTTTGGGTTATTATACTTGTGGACCTTCATTAACCGCATTCATTCCTTAACCCCGAAAGCGAACCTTAACCCTCACTACTACATACCTAACCTTAACCTAATTCCTATCGGAACCCTAAACCCAAGTCCTAATCCTAAACTAATCCCTTGTGGAAGTGAGGACTGGCAAAATGTCCTTGCTGTGGTGAGAACATTCGGTCCTCATAAGTGTAGAAATACAAGAACACACACATCATAATATACAGAATAGTTAAATATGACATGTGGTATAGAAAGGCTGTATGTACATTATACTAGGCCATAAGAGTATACCCACAGTTGGGTAGAGACTGCATGTAGTAAGATAGTATAAATAGGCTAGTGCTGCACATCATTTGTTTTTTACAGTCTACTGACTGTAAAAAACAAATGATGTGCAGCACTTCCTCTTTCAGCAAAACTGAAAGAGGAAAATGTTTTCAGCGAGACAAATGTGGAACTTCATGGGACCGACTCCAGTCATCATTAACCCTAATTTGACTTTGAGCCAGATATGATTCCACCTTTCCCATCAAAGGGCCATTCATGTCGATGGAAAGTGCTGAGCAGCCAGAATGTCCCAGAGTGCTACTGGGCCCGGTCTGATCACTTAATGCTTTATTAAAAAGGACAGGGTGGATGAACGCCTTATCAAAAGCTGCATCTCATGTGGAGTGCATCACCAGCAACACTTATACACACCAACACTGAGCCTCAACGCTGTCCCTGAAAACTACACAAGTTACATTCAAATTGGGTCACTGCAGCAAAATAATAGGTTACAGTCAAGAAAACATTACCTAGAAATGTATGGATGAATATATAAAAGAAAGGTTTGGAATGTTAAATATGTGCACTATCAAAATTATACAATACCAATATATGCAATATAGCAAATGAGAATAAGAACGTATACAGTACATGATGTGCAAAAATGTGCTGACATTAAGAGGACCATACATGTGTCAAGGAAGTGAAGACTTTCATTAATGTCTTCCTGCACTAAGTGGCAATGCTACTAAGGATTACTGTGCTTCCACACTGCAAGCAACGCTATCAACAAGTCACTAAAAGTCTATTATTTTCCTAGAGAAACTCAGCTGATGTGTGGACGGCCAGCAAGCTTGGCAGCAAAGACATCGACCACGGCTGAGCTTTTCGCATTGGGCGTCAACAGCCAATCAAGACTAAAGCGCTTCCTCGTTTCCCTACCGATGCGATTGAATTTCATGAGCAATAGTGTCGCCTGGCGAATGCAAAAAGGACGAGAAGTCACAGCCATTCAAAGCTTCACAGTTCTCGACAAGTTTTATTTGAAAGGCTGCAGGATCAAAAGTCTCAAAAACTGATGCTTGGAGAACGGTTGCATCCATTGAGGTTTATGCTAAGCTCTGAAGTCATTTCATGGTTATTTTCTGTTCATTTTTGATTCATGCTGTCTAATTAGCACTTGCTAGCTAGCTATGTTAACTCATCAAAATTGTAGATAACTGTAGACCATTACATAGATTCAATTGGAGCCTCTCCAATTGGTCAGAATAGAGCGACCCATCAACCAAGTTGCTCACAGTGTGTGCACAGTTTATAAAGTGGTAATGTTACTAAGGATTATGGAGTATGGAAGAGCTGCTTGGAGCACTTACTTCCAGGTCATCCTCCACGATGACCACAGTGGACTGGGAAAAGGTGTTGAACACTTGGTTGAGGGCCCAGCGGTAATGTCGGGAGATTTTGTAGTAGCCTTGGAACTTCCTGTGCTCTGGCCGGACTCTGATGTCGGACAGGTCCGGTTGGCGAATGTGAGTCACTTGATCACCATACGAGCCAATCACACGGGCTGTTTCGGCGTGGCCACAGTCCTGGCTAACAATGATTGGGTAGAGTTCAGCGGAGGGACGGTACTGTATTAGTCTATCGAGGCTCCGTTTTACTGTCACTCTGTCACAAGCGATAACTAGAATGGGAATGACAACTTGAGGCCCAGCGACAGTAACCTCCACTTTACTGTTCTGAATGGTCTGTTCCTTCACGTCAATGTCCTGTTTCTGTTCTAATTTAGAGTCTGGAACTGCTGTAGCAATCAGGCTCAGCGTATTTTTTACTTCGGTTTGGCCCTTGTTATCCAAATTGCCTTTTGGAGGAAGCGGAGGCTCCGGTGGCTGGTTGACCTCTTCCTTCTGGTCGTCTTTTGTACTGTCAGTTTCTCTTTTTCCGACATCCTTCCTCCGAGCCCACAGTGACCTGTGACTTTCAATCTGCTTGAGTAGCTTCTTCTGGGTCTCGAGCTGAAGTTCAACCTCCTCTGCCAGTCGGATCACCTCCCCGGCCAGGTTGACCCGGACTCCTTTCCCTTTGCCCATGCCCCACTCCTCCTTCTCCCCCGGCTCGGCTCCTCCACCTTCTCCGAGGCGACCGATTGGAGGACGCCCCCAAAGATAAAGTAGAAGCAAAGCATTCCAGGCAACAAATAGGAAAGCTCCACACAGTATAAGAGAACCTTTCTTGCGAACCATGGCCCAACAACACAGAGGGAGGGATGGGGTTGAGGAAAAGGCTACAGGTAGGGAACGAGTGATAAAACGAGAACACAACTCCTACAGGCCAGGGTGGCAATCACAGATGAGGGAGAGATGAGAACACTGAGCAGGACGTTGATGTCAGATCACATTCTGATTATTAGGAAATTTAGACTCATCCTGTCATTAGGCCATGAGGGTGTCAAGGACACAAACAGGCCCATGTAAAATGAATTGACATGAACTGGAATGCACGCACTCCATGAAATCCCGTAGAGATGTGACAATGAGCTGGGACAGAAGGATGCACAAAAGTTGGGTAAAGTATGGGTGATATAAAACAAAAAAAAGGGAGGAAAACGGGGGCCACTTTGGGGTGAGGGAATGTGACTCCTTGGGTGTTATCCTTTTGCCATCATCCTGAAAACAGAGAAAAATAAATCAGCAGCGAAGTCATTTCGGCACACGTTAACGTTTTGTAATGAAGCAGAAACAAAAAGGTGGAGTTCAAGTGGTATTTGTAGCGGCTCTCTACGCTGAACACTCACATCGAAAATATCCAGAGGGGCTGACAGGATTTCCTGCTCTTCTCCATGTGATGTGCAGCCCATTACTGAACCAGCTGACACTCACAAAGATGCCAAAAGATCAGGAAGCCCTTCCTGGCAAGCACTTAACCACTTCATTCACTAATTTTGACAATTCCCTTAAAAATGGGGCAACACCGGTGATTTTCAGCGTCCAGTTTTTTTTCTTAATGTATTGGGACAGATCAGATTGCTTTAAGTAAACATGATTCATTGTTGTCCTCTATAGCCAAAGTCAAGAATTTTTTTTCCTGCCAGGTAATAACTTGGATGGAAGAGGACACTTGTGGCAGCACCCAGAATTCAAGTGACTTTAAGTTACAGTTTGAACGTTAAGGGTTTTTGACCAATACTTTTAGAATTAAGCTGCTGACATTCAGGATACTTACATTTGACCATTTTCACACCATTTTCCCCCAGAGTTGTATTCTTCTCAGTGTTGAAAAACCACTGAGAGAGTATCTAGGTCATGAGACACCAAAACTCTCCATTGAAAACCCAGGATGATAATAATTGTCAGTATTTTTGGACCCAAGCTGCTGATAGGTGATATTTTGGGTTGTATATTTATATTTGACCATTTTCATGCCAAAAAAGAATTATTCAGTGTTTCCCCCAAAATATTACTCTTTTCAGTTTTACAGACCGACACCCCTGAAGCTCATCTCCATTGTATTGGCTGGCCAATATAAGATTTTTACTGAAAGGCTGATATCAGCAAACTGATATTAGTCTAATCCTACTGCACTGATTACATCACCACACGAAACCGAATGATTAAATGAGCCTTCTACTTCCATGTCTGTCAATACCTGAGACTGTGCTTAATAGTCAAAGTCCAAGTCACATGAAACAAATAGGCCTACCTGTGCAAATGTTCCAATGGTCAAATAGGACTTTCAAGGCCACAAGGTTGCCCCTGATCAAGCTGGAAACACTGTGCATTCAAGACAAACGGTCGGTGAATAGTCCCCTTTAGCAAAGAAAGCTAACAGTAAGTGTCTACAATGTCTACTGACGGTAAAGGTATTATGTGCTGCTGCGGGCTGAAGAAGGGATGAAAGGAGTAACTGGCTGAGGAAGGTCACACACCCTCTTCCACAGGAGCTCTTGAGCTGAAGTGGCGCTAAACCAATTACTGCTGATAAATATAGGCCAGCAATAACCTCGTGAGAATGGATGTTTGACTACTAAGCACAAACCATCTGATAAGTAACAGATCTCGGGCTGTGCTCAAGCTTGAGCAAACTCAATTCTGGAGGCTATAACAGGTCAAACCAGTTTATCTCCGCATTGCTGTCACCTTACAAAGAAGCAACAGGTGAAATTACAGTGTTAACAAGGAACGACGGTCACCGGAGGCGGTAAACATACCTAGTATTCCTTGCATGAATGAAAAGCACTACCAACACTGGTTTGTACAGAAAGTGGGTCATTTTGAAAGCGGAGATATTCCAATGCCAAAATTCAAAACAGTGACAGCAGCTAGGTATTTCTAGTGTAAAGCAAACAAAAAGTAAACAATAAGGTAAAGGGGAAAAGAGGCAGATACAATAGGATATATTTAAAAGGAAGTCCTGGAGATTGTGGAGTGAGCAGGACAAAAGGGGGCAGAGACATCTAAGTCAGAAGAAAGAAATAAAAGGTCTACAGTGAGCGAGTCATTGAGGAGAGGTGAAATCCACAGGTCCTAAAAAGGTGCGAAATAACTGTACCTGAACTCAGCGTGGCCCAGACATCTGCCATGTTTCCCTTTCAACACTATAGTAAACGCTCGCAGACAAGATGAGGCTGTGAAATGGGGAGGGAGGACGAGCGGAGTGGGAGGGAACTGTTGCTCTTCTGAAAAAAAAAAAACTGTACCAGCTGAAACTGTGGCTGAAACTCTATTCTTCATCAACCCCTCCTCCCTACTGCAGACAACGTGGAGCTGACTGGTAGGATCACTCAGAGGAATGTGATACGGCATCATCACTGAACCCTCAGTACGTGATATTCAGTAAATGCATGCTCCATCCGCGGATGACAGAATAATCGTATTATTGACAGGTTAAACAAGGCGTGCCGGTCGATGTCACTTATTTAACACACTGGATACTATTTAACAACTGATGCCATATTAGAAAGTGAACCAACTAGCAGGCCATCAATAGACTAGTCGTCTAGCCTGCTGAGATAAACCCCGGCAGTTACTCTTCACACCACCTAATAAGCGAGTTAAGCAACCGTTAGCTATCAAGCTGCTATAAGGCTATTTAACACCAAACTAACATGAGTTAACATACCAAGGCACATAGAGTCTAAATGTAGGTGCAAAATTAATATACTCACCATGTTCTGCTATTGCTTACAAGGTTTCCGGGCGTCGGGAACATCAAATGTCTCAATAGCAGGCTAGCTAAGCTAGCTAGCTCTGAGCAGCAGCAGAGAAGGTTTTCTCATTCATAACCAACACTGACGGGCTGACTGACTGGATTTACCAGCTGGAACTAATCTCACTCACCTTTTACATGCCTTTCTGCAGGGCTCGGTGCGGCTTGCATCTTGAGAGGGAACTGGCATCAAGCTACAGTACTGGTAGACTAGCTAGCTAGTAAAGCCAATCTTGCATTGGCTTCGGTGTCACATTGACAACACTTCTTTCAGCGGCTCCAGTGTTGGCTGTACCTCCACCTCTGGCTCCCATTCCCCCTGGTATGTCACCTCGCACTGACGTTAGCTGGCTACCGTGTCGGCTCCGCTACATATGTTGTTTTTTAATCACCAGCTTGAGTTTCCAGTGTCACTTAGCAGTAAGAAGTGCTTTGCTCTGCCTTGTATCAGTTTTCCTCAGTCCGACAGGCTCTACCAGCGACTGGCTCGCAGTCTCATGATGAATGATGACGGCATTTTTCATTTGACTCTGTACACAAACTACACTTCCGGATTGACTGATTTAGGCCGAGCCGAGCCGAGTCGATTCGAGTCGAGCTGAAGCCCTCTGCTACCACCTCACCGCGGCGACAAAGCGGCTTAACACTGAAACTAAACTCGACAAGGTGGATAGTTTACAACACCTAGACACTTCCTGTACATATGTATGGCCTCCTAATGTGGATATGATGCACATTATGTGATATGATCAGCTTTTCCTCAAATTCTTATTTTTACTTGTTATATATTAGATATATTTATAACTTATTTCATACTGCACATATTTCATATTTATTTTATGGTGTATTTATGTATTTATTTTTTCCACACCCGCGTAATGCTTTGCTCCATTCCTTTTCATGATTTCATTCATACATTTCTACTCAACATGTGAATTGTCAGTTGTTATGTTTATGTGACCATCTTTTGCACTATTCTCATTTCTATTCTATTTTTCTTTGCTGTATTATAACTATTAGCTGCTGCAAGATACAATTTCCCCTCAGGGATCAACAGTCTTATCTTAGATAGAGAGTATACAAATTTGTTGCTCATTTCCTTTTGTCCATGGAGTGCAGACCATCTGGATTCAAACAGCGCATGTGCTACAGCTGGAAATGGACACCAAGCAGAACAGCTGGCCAAAGCTGCTGTTAAGGTTGCATTCATGTCATGTGGGAAAGACTGTAGATAGAAGCGTCCTACTAGAAAATACCGTTCACCTCAGCTTTCAGCTGTTAAATGTTACTAGAAAATACTCCAAGGTTTGGCAATGAACCCTGATTTCAGCAACAAGGAAATACCTGTAGTCAAGTGTAGGGAGATACAATAAAAAGTCATTTTGTGATCATAACTCTTGTGACTTGTTGATCAGGAGCAACCAAAGTCTGCAGAAACCTTCAATCAAGCGTTCCCAGCATATTTATATTTTTGTTATTTCTGTTTCCATGGATGTTTCTCCTGACTTCTTTTGCAGAAGAGTTCTTAATTATACAATACTGCAGTATCTCAGCATCTAATGCCATGGGAAGAAAACACAGAACTATGAGTATAGAATTTCAGATTAACAGACCACTGCGTGTCAATAGTTCATGCTCTGCAGTCTTGCTCACTTAGCGGGTCAGTATTTTCACCACTTTCAGTTCTGATGTCCTGCAGTCCACCCAGAAGATGCCCACTTATTTTGATGTCTGAGTCTCTTGCAATGCCATCAGCTGGTCCTCAATGTTCTTCAGCTCCTGCTGTAAGGCTGAAATCTGAACAGACATGAGTATAAAGGAATATGAGGGGGTTAACAACAAAGAGCCAAATCAACTACCAGACTCCAGCATTCAGGGTATGTGCAGGATTCAGAAAAAAAACAAAAGAGCAGGGACTGGAATCTGATTTGTTTAGACAAAATCTGGCAGGATGAAAGGTTACTAAACCTGCTTGTAAGTTCATTAGACGTTTGTTTACAAGCCCTGGTTTGCTTATAATTGGGCAGTGTGAACCTAAACACACCAAATAGACAAATGCAACAAAGTCAACTTTTCCCACTATGGTTCAGACCAAAGAAAACCAGCTGTAAGTGTGATCGCACCCTTAGCAGAGTTGGTGTAGCAACCCATACCGCCTATCCTGGATCTCATTGCTCACCTTGTTCTCCATCTCCTGCCTCACATGTGCTGGAACCTTATCCAGGTAGTCTAGCCCCCTAGTTCTCCTGAGGATCTCCTCCAGCTTGGGAAGAAGCCTCTCTTTGCGTTGGGAGAGCTGGAGGATCTGTTTGTCAATGTTCATACCATTCTGGAAGAGAAAATAATGCCAGACTTCTTCATCAACATCACACAGATTATCAAGGTCTCACCCGAACACACTAATATAAGATGAAACTTAAATGATTCTTGTGGGGGAATTGGGTCATTGCAGCAGCAAGTAGTAATAGGATACAGTGGGTATTATAGGGGTATATTGGTATTAAATGTAATCCAACTGACAATTGCAACACTAGATCATGTTAGATGTTAATGTATGAATGAAAAGGATGAAAAAATATCCATTCCAACATTATGTGTGTGAAAAACAGGAAGGTCACACACTTTGTCTCTTACTGAGACAAAGAATGAATGCACAATATGTATGACATGAAAATATAACAAAAATGTGAAATATATGCAGTATGAAGTGGAAAATTCTAAAAATATCAATATACAGTTGCAAAAACATTTTTGTGAACTCTTGAATTACCTGCATAAATGGCTGCTAAAATATAGTCTGATCTTCATCTAAGTCATAACAATAGATGAACACAATGTGATTGAAAAATAACACATAAAATATAGTTGTTACGCATTTTTATTGAACATATTGTTCAAACATTAACAGCCTAAGCTGGAAAGTGAACCTCTAGGATAATGACTTCTATGAAAGGAGGTAATTGAAGTCAGGTGATCCAATGAATGAGATGACATTCAGGTGTGAGTTAGAGGAGTCCTGTCATATAAAAACCCATAAAGTTTGGTCACCAACAGAGTCTGCCCTCAAAAAAAAAAAAAAAAGATCTGTTGAAGTGCAATATGCCCCGGCCAAAAGAAATTTCAGCAGAGAAGAGTTGTTGAGGCTCATGAGGCTGGAAAAGGCTGCAAAAGCATTTCAAAAGACTTGGGCCTCCATCAGTCTACAGTCAGACAGATTGGATACAAATGGAGGAAATTAAGTGCCATGAAGTGCGACTCTCCCTAGGAGTGAACGTCCAGCAAAGATCACAGCAAGAGCACGCCACATGATGATCAAGGAGGTGACAAAGAACCCTTAGGTAACAGCTAAGGATCTGCAGGTATCTCTTGAACTTTCTAACATCTGTGTCCACGAGTCCACAAT
>OOFE01045472.1:0-19974 GCA_900323365.1 Monocentris japonica | reverse complement strand
CCCAGTCAACGCTGCGGAATCCTTTCGCTTCCTGGGTACCATCATCACCCAGGACCTCAAGTGGGAGCCAAACATCAGCTCCCTCACCAAGAAAGCCCAGCAGAGGATGTACTTCCCGCGGCAGCTGAGTAAGTTCAACCTGCCAAAGACAATGATGGTGCACTTCTACACCTCCATCATTGAGTCCATCCTCACCTCCTCCATCACCATCTGGTACGCTGCTGCCACTGCCAGGGACAAGGGCAGACTGCAGCGTATCATTCGCACTGCTGATTGGCTGCAATCTGCCATCCCTCCAGGACCTGTACGCCTCCAGGACTCTGAGACGTGCAGGGAAGATTGCGACCGACCCCTCCCACCCCGGATACAAACTCTTTGAAACACTCCCCTCTAGCAGGAGGCTGTGGTCCATCAGGACCAAAACCTCACACCACAAAAACAGTTTCTTCCCATCAGCAGTCAGCCTCAAGAACAAGGCCCCGGACCCCCACTGACACGGACTCTTACATGCCTACAGGCACTAGAAAAAGACTTTACTCACTATTCAGCTACTCATAAGGTGCACTCCAGAATAGACTATTTCCTAATGAACACTATAGACAGACACAGGGTGAAGGAGTGCTCAGTAGGAACAGCAGATGTAGCAGATCACAATGCAATTTATTTAACTATATACTTGGATAACAGACCGAAGAGTACACTATGGAGACTAAATATCAGTATTTTAAACAATGAGACTGTTGCAAAGGAGATTAAGAAAGAAATTAGTGACTGTATAAAAGATAACAAGAATGGCCAAGTAGACCCAACCATCCATCGTATGGGACACGGTTAAAGCAATAATGAGAGGGAGACTAATTTCAAGAACGGCATACTTAAATAAGATGAAGAGGACAAAATACGATGAATTCGAGAAAACACACAACAAAAAAAACAACAACAAAAAGATGAGGACAAAGGATTGACAAACCAGAAAAAAAAAGAACTAAAAAACCAAATAGAGAACATCTTGAATGACGAATTAGAAAATTACATTGCATTACATTACAGTCATTTAGCAGACGCTTTTATCCAAACGAACTTATAAGTTACAGTTTACACTATGTGGGGATCGAACCCACGACCCTGAGAGTCTCAGGCTCAACCAACTGAGCTGCCAGAATGGAAAGAAATTGAGATTCACAAAACAAACCTTTTATGAATCGGGCCCAAAAGCAACAAAAATTTTAGCAAGACGCCTCAGGGCACAACAAATCATAAATTCAATAAACAGGATCAGAGACTCTTTGACTAATAAAATAGCCTACAAACCAGAAGAAATTCATAAAATCTTAAAATACGAAACCTTATACTCACAGCCTAAGATTGTCGATGAAGATATCATGAAACAATACTTGTTATCGTTGGAACTTCCCTCCATAGAAAAAATACAAAACGACAAATTAACCGCCCCCATCACAAAAAAAAAAGAATTGGACATATTGATTAGTAAACTGAAAACAAATACATGCCCAGGGAGTGACGGTTTTCCGAATTAATGGTACAAAATCTTTAAAGAAGAACTCGCCCCTTTATTGCTAGAATCCTTAAATTGGACACTCAACAAAGCACCATCATGGAAAGAGGCTGTGATATCAGTCATCCCAAAGAAGGTAAAAATAAAGAATGTTGGGGCATCCTGGTGGCTCAGTGGCTTTCCTGTCTCTCTCTACTGACTGTCAAATAAAAAAAGGCAAAATGCCTAAACAATAATCTTAAAAATAATGTTGTGAATCTTATCATCCAATATCTATATTGAACATAGAGTATAAACTGTTTACATCTATTATCTCAAAAAGAATTGAACACTTTCTGCCCAATTTAATAAATGAAGATCAGACAGGGGTTATAAAAGGTCGACCAACACTGGATAACATCAGAAAAACCCTACACATTATAGAACAGACTAATAAACAACATCTAAGTGCAGCTCTGGTCAGTCTTGACGCGGAAAAGGCGTTTGATAGAGTCAGCTGGACTTTTCTGTATAGAGTGCTAGAGAGGCTAGGTTTTAATAACCAATTTGTTAGGTGCATACAATCTTTATATAGAGACCCAACCACTAGAATAAAGATCAATGGCCATCTGACAGGCATGTTTATGTTGTTTAGAGGCACTCGCCAGGGTTGCTGCCTTAGTCCCTCCCTTTTTGCAATATTCCTAGAGCCTTTGGCTCAAGCTATCAGACAAAACAAAGAGCTGAAAGGAATCAATATAGCAAAAGAGGAACATATAATAGGACTTTTTGCAGGTGATATTATTACCTATCTCTAAAATCCAAACTCAACACTTCCCAAACTTATGACAATTATGGATAATTACGGTCTGATGTCGGGTTATAAATTGAACATCACAAAAACACAGGTACTCTCTCTTAACTACATTCCAAATAAGGCAATCAGGCAGAAATATAAATTGAAGTGGGAAGCAAAATCAATAAAATGCCTGGGAGTGCTAATCACTCAGGAATTGAACAAAATATATGAAACAACTACAATATAATAAATAACAGAATACAGAAAGATATAACAAAATGGTCAACACTAGTATTGGACTTCAGTTCAAGAATTCAGGTGGTGAAAATGAATGTACTGCCAAGGTTGCTATACCTTTTCTTATCACTACCAGTCAGAATCCCAGAATCTCAGTTTACTGCATGGGATAAACAGATATCCCAGTTTATCTGGGCAGGAGCAAGGCCAAGGGTAAAATTTAAGACACTCCAAATTGACAAGGAAAACAAAGGCCTAGCACTGCCAAATCTCAGAGAATACTATTACGCTGCCCAAATGAGATACATTGTCTATTGGTGCTCCCCAGAGTATCAAGCTAGATGGAAACACATTGAGCTAAATCTGGGTCAATCTCAACCTCAGGTCAGGCTAGGTGGAAGAGAATATACAAACCAAAAGTGAGAAAATTCCATTTTAGAAGAATCACTGAAAACATGGAATGAGATTGTCAAAAAATACAAACTGGAAGGAGACAGTAAACTCCTGATTTGGCCTTCTCAGACCCCCAGGTTTAAACCTGGAGAGATAGATAAGATATTGGTAAGGTGGAGAGAAAAATGAATAACAGCTGTTTGTACACTCATAGAGGGAAAAACTTTTAAAACTTTTGAAAAACTCAAAGGAGAATTTAATTTAGAAAATGGGGACCTGTTCAGATATTTACAGCTAAGACATTTCTACAATACAGAGATTAAAAAAGGAATTTCAGCAGAAGGTAATGAAGTGATTGAAGTGTTGACAGGTGCATACAAACAAACCCCCTCAAAGATTGTTTCCAAACTGTACAGTAGTTTACAAAAACGAAACGGAAGAAATTCACTATATGTAAAATTGAAACGGGAACGCAACAAACCTCCACTAGCTCTAAAAGATGGAGGGAATTCGGTTGGAAGAATTCAATCCGCTTTTTTATTACACCACACTTAAAAACAACTGGGTAAACAGCAGCGACGCTGGAGACAGTGTGGGCAGATGAATGCCAATCACTCACATACTTTCTGGTATGAAAATACAAACATTCTGGGACAGGGTTGTTCAGATTCTGGAGGAGATTTTATGCTACAAGATTCGCAGGGACCCCCAGATTGTGTACCTGGGATTGATACCCGGTGACATAATCCAAAAGAAGGACGTCTCTTTCTTCAAAATCCTGACACTCGCATGTAAAAAGGCCATCACAAGGAGCCGGTTGAAATGTGACCCTCCAAGACCAGGACAGTGGGCTGGACATTGTAGCAGAAATATACTCGACGGAAAAACGGACTCATTATCGAAGGACTAAAGCAGGGAGCCATGAACCACACTGGGTCTGCAAAATGGTCTGCATACACGAGAAAACATGGGTCGTGTTCTCAGCTGGACTGAAAAGAATGAATCAAAGGTTGTAAAAAGAGAGTAGTGCCCCGCTTTTATATTTTTATTTATTTTTATTTATATTTTTGTTATTAAAGTGTTCAGTGTATTGTAACTGAAAAATATATAAATAAAAAGTAAAAAAAAGTAAATCTTAGCCTTTCTGCTTGCTGCCTGCCTCCACTAACACAGACTTCCCTCGGGCTGTGCAAGCTCACTGGAGCAAACAAAACAATAAAAGTGACTTAAGGGTTTTTAAGGGGCTGGCTGTCACTCTGTACCTCGGCTAAACCTGTTGTTCACTCAGAACATAAGCCGGAACAAAGTGACTCAACCTAATTCCAAGAAAAACAACCTATTTTCATCATCTTCACAGTCTTATGATTGTTATATTTGTACAGGCAAATGACCATGACAGCCTAAAGCACAGTGGACAAATCAGTCGACGCATTCTGCATTAGTGAAAAATTGTTAACTAAATTCAAGTTCACAGAAGCGTAATAATTTGGTTGCATTTGATATTGAATGCACGTTTCTCACTTAATACAGGCCAAGTCAAGATCCCTGTACAATAGATGGCACATCATCATGCACAGTGCACTGTGTCTACAGTTCAGTGTACCAAAAAAGGCTATTCAAGGTTACTAAGTTTTGGATAAGGCTTGGGGAACAGACTCTTGTATGGCTCACTTGATATTTACAACATGACTTAATGTAGAGACTGGAATTGCCAAATTACTAAACATTTCATTTATTTCATATATTTGTCATCAACCGTAAGTATATTAGGTGCTAAGCAGGATATTTCAAGTGCAGAAGTCATTGAAGTAGTGGTGTGGCTCAAATGCTCCTTTTTTAAAAAGTTGGAAAAAAGCGAGCTCAAGTGAAGAGGAAGTCTGAGGAAAGTGTTCAGTCTGATTCCAGCTGAGTTGTTTGCACTTTCTCATTTAAGCCATTTGACATGGGAGCTGAGCAGTGAGCCAACGCTTTCGGCTCTAGCAGCGAGCCGTGAACACCATCTGAGGTACCCTCCATCATTAAATATGATGACTACACTGTGATATCACCCGCTGGGATAATTCATCACACGTCGAAATGTAAACTTAGGAATGGCAATGCACAGAGGCTGTTTCAGCAAACTCCACTGCATTGCATTACATATACTGTATATACAGTATATATACTTATATCAGGTATTACTGCTAAGCGTCATCTAATCTTATGAGAGACGTTTTACTAAAGAGTCAGTGTCAAGTTCAGCCTTCAAAGGCAGTACCACTCACATATATAAAAGTCATTCCTATGGAGTAAGCTAGCTGCTTACTGAAACGTGTAGTGAGGAGGTAATATTTCAAAATGATACTGCTGTCATACTGCCATTTGTTTCTTTGGCTTGAGAACAAACTGTGTCGCAATGCCACTCACTCATATCACCGTCCTCCATCTTTGACAGTTGAAAATGTGTGTATGTGTGTGTGTGTGGGTTGTTTCCAAAACAGAGTATGGGCCAGAAAAGCGAGTTTTGAAAGCCTCAGCCCCTGGCAAAGCAATCGATGAGTCATTAGTAGTGATCGACAACCCTCTCAAACCCGCTGATACAGTATATTATGGTCATTTTATGTTATGGGACAATAAAAACATATTTAATGCACCTTTAACCTATCAGTTAAGCACAGCAGTCAAAAATGCTGGCATTGTGTTGTGTGTTGTGTAGTTTCTTGCCTTGCAGTGAGTCAATGCTTCTATTTTGTAGTTTCAGTTAGGAAGAAAAGGAGTTCTTTCAGTGATTTCTTCTGTCTCTGAAGAATACAGCAGCCCAATACATTTTATTTAACTCAGTGAGTAAGGCACTACCCTTACCAAAATTAATCTCCAAAAGAACATTGGGAGAGCAGCACAGCTGAGTGACTAATCTCTGCTTGACCTCATGAAGAAAAGCATGTAATGCAAGTCTTGTTGACTTGCATTAAATGGTGCATCTTGTTTTTGACACAGGCAGAAACAAAGTGAATGTTTTGATTGGTAGAGCAGTCTGATTCAGTTCAATGTTAATGTGAGTACTACTATGAAGGACAATATATATAAGAAGTTTAAAGGTTTTAATGTAAACCCCACTTGTTTAAATAGGTCCCATCAATCCCACTGTGCACAAACTGATGGGTAAGAATTACTTTCCTGCTCACAGAGGAGCATTTGTCTTCCATCAACCACTTTGCAACTCCCTGCTCATTCTCTGCTCTTTATTCAAACAACTGCACAGACTGGGATGCTGTATTTTCCTTTTTTGACATAATTCTCTGGTGGCTGTTAGCAACGACTGGAAAAACAGCAGATGGAGTTGTAACCCATTACAAATAGCTTTTGGCTCAGCAAAGTCCGCCACAGCAGAAACTAGAAGGAAAACAAGAAGTCGGTAGGGGGAATTCTGTTTCACCTCATTCTTGCCCACAGGGGCTGTGGGGAATATTAGATTATGAGTCAGCCAGGCCCAACATCAAACCAGTTGTGCTAAAAGGTCAGTATCACCTTCAAACTGACGTGGCCAGTGAACACCAGAGGGACTAAACCTTTTTTGACCCCATCACTTCATCTTCATTGATTTCACAGTCCAACCTCAGACTGCTGAATCGACAATCTTGTGAGAATTTCTGAACTTCTGTATTAACAATTCCTTACTTTGGTTTGTCAGCAACAATTTCCCCCTCTAAAGTCCCCTGAGAGGAACACAATGAACAATTTGATAGATACAAAGATTTACTTTTTCAACAAAGACACCTAACTGTTCAGTTGGACTCAATTAGCGTCAAGGTAATACATCCAGCCTTTATATAGAAAACAATGCAAACACTACATGATTGTTGTGAGGCTGTTCTTTAACATGTTTCTATGTATTTATCAACGGGCATGTTATGATTTACCGGACTATTAAAGTGTAAAAAGCATGTGAAGCACGTGTGCATGGCCATCCGCAGAGCTCCACTTGTTGCAACATCATAACAAAAAAATTTACGTAAGATTTCTTCAGCCTTTATTTTTGCATGACAGCAGATAACTTAAGCAGAGGAAAGATGTACTGCACTTTGCAAAATCGAAATCCAAAAAAACAGAAATAATAATAAAGAAAATAATAATAATACCAAAACAGAGAGGTAGTTTCTTAAAAATAAATGCTTTAGGCTTTGATCTTAAATACTCAGTAGTTTATGGCCACTGTGAAAATAAGGACCTCTTTCGCACATAAATAACTAGCTTATAGACGTCAGTGCTGCGTCTCACGTCCTTAAGGTCCACTCAGAGATCATTAGCTATGGTGGATTAGCCTGCTGTTTCGCCATGCCAAGGTCCCCTGTGCTATATTACCAGGATTAGCTGGGAAATGCTACCACCTGTCAGTTCGGTGGCATAGATACACATAGGAGCATCCAGGGACTTGCAGAGTACAGCTAACTTGTGATGCTGCTGCTAGTATCTTTTTATGCCAGTTAGCAAAGTTATTCCTTACATGGCTGACAAGTCGATAAAAAAATAAAATAAATACATGTTTAAATTTTTGTTTCACTGATGATTGAAAACGATGTAGCTTGGGTGGTAATCTACAAGCAGGAGGAAAAGTGTGTACCACACTAGTATCTTTTTTTCCAGTTAGCCCTGCCTCTCCTTGTGCATCTATAGGACTCGGAGAGAGCTTGACCAATGGCGATATACTATAAAGCATTACAGCACACTTCAGTATTGGGGATGAAAGAAGCTCATAAAGATACCCAGTCGAGGTTCAGGGTGTGTACCGCTGTGATGGAATAACAACAGGACAATAAGACTGAACAGTAAGTAGAGTGGCAGCAATGGACACAGTGGACTTTTTTCACTTTGATATTTCATTAAGATTGTCATGGTCATGGAGGTACAGTAGTTCTTCAGATCTAAAAGGACTTTTTCCATGACTTGCAGAGGATCTTCTGGAAGGCGCGTCGGAAATCCTGGTTGAAGATGGTGTAGATGGCGGGGTTGAGGGAGCTGTTGCAGTAGCCAATCCAGAAGAAGAATTTAAAGAGCGGTTCAGGGATCTTACAGGATTCCCTGCACACACCGTACAAGCTGTAGCTAAAGAAAAAGGGGAACCAGCACACGACAAACACCCCCATGACCACAGCCAGGACAAATGTAAACCTCTTCTCCCTGGCCTGGGAGACCTTTTTCCTGGAAACCGAGCTCCTCCGGCGTTTCCTCCTGGAGGCAAAGAGGTCCATGGATTTGTTACTGGCTCTGGAAACGCGGCTGGAGTGTTTGGAGAGGGAGCTGTTCTTTCGGCTCGCCCTCTTGGCTCTCTTGGAGTTCAAGTTTTGGGGTTTGTGACCTTTGCCCTCTGAGGAGGAGCTGTCCTCCATGTCCACCTCCTCGGTCTGGTGTCCCATGGTGCGTTGGCTGGGCGTAGGCGGACACTGACAGTGGCCGTTCTCTCTCTCTCCGTGGAAAGGTGGGGTGGCTTTGCTCAATCCATTCTCCGTTTGGGTGACGCCATCTGGCCTGGGCTTTTTTCCTGACATGCCTCTGGTTCTGGTTTTGGCCACCTGGTATATTCTAATATACACCAGGATCATGATTAAGCACGGAGCGAAGAAGGATGCAATGCTGGAGGAAAGGATGTACCAAGTGTCATCGTTCAGCTCACACTGTGGCTGAGTGCCAATGTCATTATTGCTGTCAATCGATATCAACGGCGGGGAGGATATAAACGCAGATATAAGCCAAACAATTAAGATGATACACTTGACACGCTTAGGAGTCCGTTTGAGGTTGTACTCGACTGCTTGCGTAACGGACCAATACCGGTCCAAGCTTATTGCGCACAGGTGAACGATGGACGAAGTGCAGAACAACACGTCCAAAGCCAGGTAGATGCCGCACCAAACTTTTCCGAAATACCAGTAGCCCATGAGTTCGTTAGCCAGGGAAAAGGGCATCACCAAAGTGGCGACCAGGATGTCCGCGGTGGCCAAAGACACCAGAAACAGGTTCTGGGGGGCTTTGAGTGCCCTGCTCGTTAACACCGCTATAACCACCAATATGTTCCCGACAACGGTGAACAGGATGAGAAAACTCACAAGAGCAGCAATGCCAGCTATCGCTGCTAAAGAGTATCCACTGTCCGGTGTCCACGAGGCGTTCAGATGGACCACCGTGAACGCGTCCATTCCGCTGGCGTTAGTCGAGTCCATCCCGGCAATTTACACTTTGCACATGTCCCAGAGTGGTTGGATGTTGGCATGTATTCACGCTCACTCCTCTAATGACGGGACGAGTCCATCCAAATGACTCGGCTCCACGGTAAACGCCAGTGTTGGAAATGAAAATGCGCGCGTGTGGCACGGAACAGATTTCTACCCGGTTAAACGCAAAGTCAGCCTTGTTGGAGGTTGCAGCCTGCTTGTCCGGGTGTGTTTTAAAAGTAACTCGTTAAAAGAAAACTGTATATTGTTTTTATGCTATGTAGTCTACTCCTATTTGACAGGAGCGGAGTCTTCTCCATCCTCCAGCATAGTGCGCTCTGCCTCTTTATGATGCCCCATGTGCTGTTCTCATAAAACTAACCCATTTCTGCCCCGCCCCCGGCACAGTGCATTATTTTTCCATATCGTTGTGGGAATATGATGGCTCCGACTCTGTACCTGTATAACACCCCGCCCCATTAAATAATGTCAACACAGAACACAATACACGTAATTTGTTCTTATTTGTTACTAAATGACCTGCTTGAAACGAACACATTTCCAGAAGTTGAGAGGCATTGTGAAGCAGAAGCCTGGGTGTAAATGTGGAATAGGGAAAGATTTTGGAAATTGACAAGCATCTCCAGCGCATTGACAAATTTATTATATTTATTTATTTTTTATTTAACACCACAGGCAGACTAAAACGATTCTCTGGGATGGCCAAGGTTGTAGCTTCAGTAGGAAAGAGATGTTCTCAGGCTATTTGAAGTCAGAATAATTCATAGAAATAATTCATTCAGAGAAATACGTTTTAAAAACACTGCAGACTGTTTCTTGAAGGACTATAGTTTCTCCTCTATGGGTGTTTGTGTGTGTAGTTGTTAAAATAGAGGGAGGGGGGAGAAAGAGAGAAGAGAGAGAGAAATAAATGGAGAGGGAGAAAGAAAAGGAGATTGTGATAAAATGAGCAAAGTGAGAGGATGGTAATTTCCTACCTGAAGTGGGTGTATTTTTTTTGCTTGTCTAGCATTTTATGGGTTTCTGTTTTGCACTTTCAAACAGGATATGAATAGATGCATCAGACCCATGTCTTTTCAATAGAAGTATATCCCTGTGGGATGACCCAGAGCTAATAAAAAATAAATCAAGTTCAAGTTCCTTCGATTGCCATACAGCCAGGATGGTGAAATTTATTTCAGTGCTTACTCTCAGTGAGTGCTCAACCTTCAGTGCACCAGTGAACAGAAACACAACAGATAATGCTACATAACCATGGCGGCGTTAGTGTCATTGGTAGGTATCTTCTTGAATGTGTCTGTACATTATACAGTATGTATGTAAAGGAAAGATGACCTGAGAGTTAAGTGGCTGATGTTTCATGACCCCTTCTAACCTCTGTGAATAGAATACACCATGAACACTAACTCATGGATAGTGCCGTTACTTTTTCATCCAAGTGACAAACAGGTGAACCTTTCTCACATATCTTCTGTGAATATCTTTTGGATATCTTCTGGACCTAATGTGCAACTAAACTCAATAATAACTAAATTATTTCATAATTTACTGTCAACTAGTAGGCAGTTATTGTTGACTTTTTCAGGATATATTGATTGATATAATGGTCAATCTTTTTTGGTTTTTATATTATGAAATCCCACCAGCTGTAAAATCAAGTCAGCCACCGTAGACAGGCTGTCACTGTATATCATTCAGGTCATACATTAGAAAGCTTCTCAAGTTGTTGCTGGATACAGTATAGGGAGCTTCCATGTTAATGTCATCTATCAAACTAGATGACAAGTATAGAGCATTGTCTTCTACTTGATTGCATGTGTGTGTATGTAGGTGGCTGTTTGTAGGTAGTTGTGTGGGCGGATTGGAGATGAGGGGCTTTGACATCATGTGTGCTTTGCGGCGAGCAAAAGCCTGATGAGACTGTGGAAGAAGTTAGAGTTATATATACAGTATTTCATATATACAAATACATATATACATTCAAAAGTAAACTTTATTTATATAGCACTTTAAACACGGTTATAAAGTACAGTTACAAAGAATTACAATACACATAGGGCTATTTTTGTGAATAAAGGGTACCAGGTGCAAGCGCACAGGGCGTGGCGAATGATTTTTTCGTGGCTAGAGGCGCATATAGTGCACTTGTAGGGCGTGGAAAAAGGACTGGATTAAGAGTACATTATTAGTAGGTGCTCTGACAATTTGGTGATGGAAGAGAACAGTCCAGAGCTCCGCCACAAAAGCTCCTCCCAGGAGGAAACCGATGTCCTCGGAGGAGCAGAATTGCCATGAGTGAATATATGGCATCTTAACCAAGCCACTGAGGGCAGATGATGCTAAATTAGCTTGGGAGGAGATAACACATTTAGTTAACATGTGTTGCTCTGGCCCTAGGAGGGCCGTTGCCCAATGAAGGAAACGGTTCAATGATATTAAGCAAAGAGCCAAACAGACGTTGGCGGTGAACCACAGGGGCAGTTTGGCTGTGGGAGGAGGTCAACCAGTGAGGGGATAGAGGTTGGCATATCAGGTGAGAAATTGTAAATTTATTATCTAAAATTTAAAAGGTCAAGGTACATTGTTTGCTAAAACATCCAGGTGATAATGTTGGATCACGCATCGTACACACTATTGACGTGGTCTGATCAGGCTGGCGACACATGAGCAAATCCCTGTAATTCTTTACACCAAAATTGCACTGTGCTGCTCAGATCACGGCGAGTCACTAAAATACAAAAAGAAAGAGGAAGAAAGAAGGTGTGTGTGCCCGACGGAAATGCTGCAAACACATTAAAAGCATTAAAAATGAAGCTTAGTGTGAGTTCAATCAGGAAGGCTTCCTCCTTCATTCATAATTCTGTCAGCTGGAGCTAAACACGCCCCCAGCTCTGCTTTGACCAACCACCCTAGCCCATGCTCCTTTCTCCTCCCCTTTCACCCTCTTCAGAAACCAATCACTAACCATTTCCCACTATATGTACCCCCTCAGCTGCTTCCATGTTTCTGTCATTTCAGCTGCCTAAACCGCACCAGTTTGACACACCACCTCCTCCCCCGCCACCACCAGCATCAGATATCCAGAAGGGTTAGATCTTCAGCCCTGGGAGTTCTCCTGTCTCCTATCTGCCCCCAGGGAGCTTCACCCTAAGACTGGATACCTCTTGGAGTCTACACCAAACCTATGCTCCTGCACATTTTCTCATGATGTTAATAAATTCTTATAATTGTAATCCTAGCCTCTCGTGATTGAACCAAGGTAAGAAATATAAAAGCAAGGCAAGAGTCATGAAAGGGAGGTCAAAACCATGATCAAGGTACATTAAAGCAAATAATAAAAAGGTTTTACGAGGTGATTTAAAAGATGAAACAGATTTAGCAGCCTGAGGTCCTCAAGCAGGTCATTTCAAAGTAAAGGAGCCCTGATGGCAAACACCTGACTGCCTTTTAAGCTACATTTGGGAACAGTCAATAGGAAGCTGGCAAAGCACCACAGGCTGCAATCCAGCTCATATGGGGCTAACAGGTCTGTGATATAGCTTGATGCCAGAGCCATGTGTGCCTTAAAAGTGATCAATAAAATCTTAAAATCAGTTTACAAACTGCAAGACTAACAGGTAGCTGTTATTAACCATGCCTGTTAACTACAATAGCCTGGGGGAGCTGTGGCAGTGGTGGGATGTTAAACACACTCACTCACACTGAAGGGAGAGTGTTACTCATCTGCTTGCCCCGTCCAGATCTTCCCCAAATAGTCCAGGGAGGGCAAGTTCAGTTCTAGTGATTCAGTGTTGCCAGATGACTATCGACAACTTATGAGTGGAGAGCTCTAAATACCAAACTCACAAGAGCTTTCCTTTTCATTTACAACTCTATACTCAATGCTGCGTTGCGACTTGGCTTTTTGTGTTTCTTTGAAGTTCGATGGCCAGAATGTACTGTTTATGTCAGGCTTTAAACGGCTATACCTCCTGAGGTTTAAGACCGTAGGGTAGCGTTTCCATTTAAAACTGTCATCATGCTCTCACTTTGAGAGCAGGAGAGGAGAGGAAAGAAGAGACCTTGAATCGTCAGTCAAGGAATTTGTGTTCACACGAAAACATTCAGCAATGCACACAAGGGCAATGGGCAATCAACGGGGAAAATGATATATTCAGCGTGCAGGAGGTGAGATGAGTTGACAGTGATACACTACAGCAAGGACAGTGTGTGATTGTTCAAAGAGCCGTGTGACGTTCAGAAGTGATGGCTTGTTTTGGTGAATTGTTGTTTTGCTCCGGACTGTCAGCGTACTTTCCCACTGTGGGATACTGAATGACATGACCCTGTGACGCTCGTAGAGAAGAGCTGCAGCGTGATCCGCGCCGCTTCAAAGGTCCTGGATTTCCTCAGAGGAATCTTCGCTGGACTTCTGTGTATCACTACTATGAATGCCTTTACTGTGTGATGTTGTTATGCACAGTGCTTAACAATGCTGCCAGGTAACTTACTGAATGAAAGGCTACCTTTTCATGTGAAGATGCTTTCATGTAGTTGATAACAGCGCCTTGGTTCTTTGCTCTCAGTGCTGTCAGTGATTTTCCTCTTTCCTCAATGTAACCTTCCCATTCCACACACCTTGTTAGTGGGTGGGTGGTAGTTTGCCAGAATATCATTTTAACCGCTGACAACATTACCTGCCATGTGCACTGCATGAAAGCCTCTTTGCATTTTTAACCTGCATCTTTCTCAAGTAAAAGGAATGTATTTTGCTTACAGTCTGATTTCAAGGTTTTACTGGCCAGCATGTCCAGCAGTTTCCTCCTGCTTGCCGTCAAAATGTTCTTTTTTCAAGTTGTGTAAGTTATTTCCTGGACTATTCTACAATAACATGGTATCAAAACAACATTTCAATAAATGTAAGTATATATTGGTCTTAAATAAGCATTCATTTTGTATGATTACAATCATTTGCAGAACAGTGACTGAAAAGCAATTTCACAGGTTTGTTTTGATTACATGTACTGTTCAGTTGGTAGCAAAATGTATGACTTAGTCATCCAAAACGACAATTATCAGTACGTACAGCTTGTGATATTTCAAACTACCTAAACACGTGAATACCCAGGAGAGTTTGTCATCTCCCGAACTCCATCATCAGGAATGAGTTGACAGCAGTTTTTGAACCTAATAAAAACAGCAGCGTCTCTTCATCACGTCCATCTGATTATGTTCTCCTTCATAGAAAGAGCCACAGAGAGGACTCCTATTAACATGCTGGCTGCATAGAAGCACACACAGGATTGATTTCACCGGCAGCACCGAGAGCATGTCGGGGGAAGCGATTTCACATAGAAGAAGGAGGGCTTGCTTCCAGCTACTGTAATGCCTTTACAACAGGAGCATACACTAGACAGGCAGTGCCAACCAGTCAGTCAAGGAGAATTGAATGAACAAATGGTCTCCGCAGAGCATTGCTCAAGTGTGAAGGGCATATTGTTAAGTGCGCACAAAAGGCATGGCAAGGAACTCCGAGGGGCCACACAGACTCTGAAAGCACAGCGAGAATCCTTTTGTTGCCCGAACCTTAATGGGCAGCAGTTTTTACATGCCGAATTATACACATGCTAGCATGTCATAAATGTTTCTAACATGTTGTAACATGTCTGATGTTAGACAGTGGCTATTATACAGTGACAATATGAACAAGTAGTGGTGTCTGACATAATATGTTTATATAATAATGCAATAGTGTCATTAAACCATTCTTCATTTAACTTGTGACCCACTGATGCCCCTTCCAAGACCCAGAAGCATCTCTGGTCCCCACTTTTAGCACCACTTATGGGTATACAGGGAAGTTGTCATGTCTTGGAAACTGTAATACGTTCTTCCTCTTCCATTAAACACAAATGTATTCATTAAAGTGCTTTTACTTGTTTGTTTACAAGTTATTGAAGGTGGAAAAACAAATATCCACAGAATATCCAATATCCAATACCAAGATAACTTTACTGCGAGCACATGCACATGTGCTCCGGTCACAGCTAAATGCAACAAGTCCACGCCTCTTCTCTGGGGGTTGTCAAAAGGCATTCTGGGAAATGTAGGAAATCACTAACTGAAGTACAAGTAGACCTGAGGGAAAGTGGGTACAATAAAAAAGTCAATTACAACACAAAATAAGTCACAGTAACAGTGATTTGAGGGTGGAATTAGCTACTGGTGAATGTTTGGGTCCTAGCTGACCGATGTTCTTGTCTGAGATTGTTTGAGATCTGGCAATTATTGGTGAAAATGTATTGGTTCAATTAGTTGTTGACCCCCACACTAATCATTCAAGTTAATCATGCTACAACTGCTGTTCAGTGAATTTCACTTTTAGAACCGTGACATAGGTCTCCATGAACTTTCATTGATTAGAGGTCATGGAAAGTTCAGAACCACACACATGCACGGGTAGGTGGATGCACATTAACATGCCCACATAATGCCATAATGGATGCTCGCCACATTCACACACACACACACACACACACACACACACACACACACATCTACAGAATATTTGGATCTCTGCTTTCTATTCTCGTATAGGTTTACACATCAGTCAGAGATGCATTGTGAAGTGCGCCAATGGCTGATGTCAACAAACTGCAATCGTAACTGACAATGGACGCAGTGTGCCGTGTCAAGTCAAATTAATCACAGTGTTGTTGGGCAACTGCTGGAGTGACTTTCAACACTTCCATATTCCGAGGGTGTATCACTGAAAAGCATCTGTGTTGGACCTGGAGCTACTCCAAGATCTCCTTTAATACTAACCTCAAAGAGTAGTTCTCTGCTGTCGCACTACAAACAAACTTTTATTATATTACCCACAGAGACTCACACAAATTCTATTTTACAAATTACTTACTTCTCCCAGCAAGGAAATATTTCACAACAGCACGTAACATTTCAGAGGCAAAAGACTTTCAATTATGTACCCCCTCTGTCAAACAGCATTACAGTTTACCAAAAGCATCAATAATTGAGCCACTGACCATGAGTACAGTGTGCCACGGTTCAGTAATGAACCCGGTCATAATGATCAATGAGCCCACTGCCTAGCAGCCAATAAAGCTTGTGTCAGGGCAGGGTGTACAGCATTGCCTGTCTTTGGATGGGCCTTTAATGAGAACGGTGCCAAAGGTGGGTCATCAGCACTCCAGACTCACTGAAGTGAGGTCTCATACTTGTGTTCAAACTGCACTTTTACATTTTTATCAGCATTGCATCTCTTTTATCAGGCATCAGCACAGCAGAATCAATAGCAGTATTGTCTAGAGGAGTGGCGGAACGGGCCCTCGTCATTGGGACGCAATCTTCATCGATGACATCTGACGCGGGAGAACCCCATTAGTCCAAAGTAATGGCCCATCTGCTAATCAGTGCCAGAGTATCGCCACTTGGCCTCTTACAATCTGTCAGTCTCACAGCCTCTTTTGATTGATGTCTCAATAGAAATCCAGGCATACCAAATAGTCATCCATCATAAGGGGATTGATTTCATTTCACACAGCAAAGAGGCCATGCTAATGAGTGTGTTTTCATCCAGCGAGGCCCGCTTAACTCATATTCAGTGCACCTATGTCATATAACTACATACAGCACACGCTCACTGAAACCGGTTCAGGTCGGATCTGCACATTATGAAATTCTGCAGTGCAAATATAGGTTTATTTAACCCCTGTCAATTAGTGTGAGGGCTGACAGTTGTTTCATGGCTCATTGTCACTGTGACCACTAAATGCTGTGAATCAAGACACTGAAGCTGCACGACTAGTGTGATAGCTTTGCCAGCTGCGTCCTATAAACCCCTGGATTCATTAACCAGCCGAGTGGAGCGACTTGTCGGTGGGTCCCCCTTGAGTTGTACGAGCGTAAGTCAGAAGGAAACATTTGCCGTGAAAACAAATCCCTTCTGTCCATATGACCCCCACCTAATCAATGATTCATGATGTTCAATTATTTAGAGGACAAAAGATTGTTTGCTTAGTGTTGCCCTGCACTGGAAGGTGAGGCGGATTGGGGATTTCAATGGGATGCAATCAACATCATCATGCATCTCATGCCTATATATTGGGTTTTATGGTCATGTTTGGACCTGTTTTTAAGTGACAGCAGTGGTACATTACTGTTTGCGTGAGCCTCATACTGCTATTAGTTTTGTGCTTTAACCATGACGGCTGTAGAGAATTACCTCAGTTAAGCTGAAAATTCAATATTTGATTTTCATGATGGACCACATAAATATCTAAAACATGCTTTTACAGCATGCGGATACGTTCTGACAGTAATATCTTGAAATTAAATAGTTTTCAGACAAACAAAGATTAATACAATATTCCATGTTTTTTAATATGTATTCAAAGATTTTAGTCAAGCACTGAACCGTCATATCAAATATATATCACCTGATTTGACCATTGCTGTTTCTGCTTTGTTATGATAAAACTCACCCACATATATAGGAAGGGCTAGCATGCAATTAAAATATCAGTAGGTCTCTTGTTTTAATGGAAATTAGCTAATATCTGTTTATGCTCTTCATTTCCTCCCATTGTTTTGAAGTGGTTCAGTTCAAGCTGGTTAAGCTTTGATAATTTTCTGTTTTTTTCCCACATTGTTTACTCAAGTGATTGAACAGGCTGTGATCATCTCTTATGCACACATTTTGCAATTCAATCAGATACAGTTTGTCCTTTTCGCAAAAGTGTGAGTCATGATCTATGAGTAGCACAGTAAACGAGGGAGCTTAGGGGCCCTTTGGCCATGTGAATCGTCTGTAACAACACCACACTCAATGAACAACGCTTTCATGTACCCCTAATAGTATTTTTCCAGTAACTTTGGCTGTGTGGCATGTTCCTCATCGGCTAGCACGGAAGATGTAGAGTTCTTCCCTGACCTTCAGAATAAGGCGTATTCGGAAATCATTTTCACAGTATGGGTGTCTTAAACAGTGGTTAGCACTGTTGCCTCACAGCAAGAAGGTCCCGGCTTTGATTCCTAGCTTTTCCTGGGTCAATTTTGCATGATCCGCCCGTGTTTGCGTGGGTTTCCTCCCACAGTCCAAAGACATGTAAGTCAGGTGGATTGGAGACTTTAAAGTTGGTAGGATGAAAGAATAGATGTTTCCTAATCAATCTCTCTATAATAGGAGCATCTTGGGCAGCGAGGTGACGTATTGTGTATTGATCATCAAAACAAATATCTGTTATGTTGAAGCGTCCTTGAACAAGGCTTGACCTCGCTGTCGAGGGAGGCATGCCAAAACAGAATTTCTCCTTTGGGGATCAATAAAGTATCACATCATTATTATTATTGAGCAGCTGATACATAGATGCAGAGCGACTGACCTCCCCTGTTGTTCATAAATGTGTAACATTTATGCAACTTTAAGCAGAAGTTAGAAGGACTTTATGCCTTCTTTATTCCTTCCCACCCACCTCTCCATTCTTCTCAGAAATTATAAGCAAGACTCAATGAATATTTGATCAGACCGTAGTTGTTTTTTTTTAGAGGGATGCTTACCATATGCTGTGTCTGCTTTGTCATCATAACCTTCTGAAACATTTATGTCACTCAGCTTTAGTCAAGGTCAGCAGGGAGGCGGCGTGGAAAAGTGTTCAGCCTATAGCTGTCTTCATGAAAGAATAAGCAATTAAAATCAAAGAGAAAAACAATGTAGGTACACTGCAAAAAATATCCATCCTAACAAGTCATTTCACCTCGTACTGAGTCTTAAAATCTCATTTTTCCTAAAACAAATGACAAAATATACCAATGATGTGAGATCATTTTGCTTCTTTCCAATGCAGATCACGATTGACACTTAGCTATTGTCTCTAGGAAACCCCTAAAACAAGTGAAAATGCATTAAAAAAAATAAGTGCAATTATCTCAGCAGATTTTTTCATTTGTTTCAGGGAAAATATGATTTGAAGACTGAACATGAGAGTAAATGATTCATTAAGATGAACAATTTTGCAGTGTATGCCACCTGAGAGTGGGTGTGTTGGGTAAACAGGTTTCAGAAACAGCAACAGCTCAGACAGCAAAGGAGACGACAACAGATTCTTTTGGTGGGTGTCGAAGTACGAATAAGTGCGATGTCAAACCTCAAGCAGCCGGGGAACATTTCTATCTCTCTGTTCATGTTCAGTGGAGGAATCGCCTAATTTAAAGAAATAACTTCTGGAACTTGATTAATGAAATTAGTTTACAGCTCCCAAAGGAAGTATATCGTTTCCTGGTTAGAATAGATACGTTCTATACTTTAAACATTTCAAACATTTCTGGGATACTGTATTATTACTATGTTTCAAATATCCCTTTTTACGGTGTACTGATGTTACTGATGTTACTGACATTACTGATGCCCATCATAACTGTCTGTGTCTGCCCATTAATCCAGTCTCAGAGGCCAGTAAGTAATCAATGTGTGATCAAATTCACAATGAATAAAAAAGATGCAAAACCCAGGGAAAGTCCTACTCATTGAAGCAAAGTACCACAAAGAGTCACAACATCAGAATCAGAATCAGAATCAGAATGGGGGTTTATTGCCAAGTAAGTTTACACATACAAGGAATTTGCCTTATCTGATGGTGCAACATTTAACAGAAGAAAAACAAGTCAAAAATATAAGTAGGAACAAGTCAAAAATATAAAATCTAAAAAAACAAATTCACATAATAAATTATAAAAAAAAAAGACAAAACATATAACAGACAAGATGTGTGCAATAAGGTGCAAGTGGGAAATATGTGCAAGTTGCCTATTTGTAGTGTGTGTGTGTGTCTGTGTGTGTCTGT